>CM077098.1:94279609-94392109 GCA_039513925.1 Platanthera zijinensis | reverse complement strand
CTTTGACCACGTTGATGAGAAAATATCAGAAGTTCATTTGGACGCCAGAGTGCGCGCGAGCTTTTGAAGAGCTAAAGAATCGTTTGACCACGGCGCCTGTGTTGACATCGCTATGTGGTACAGACGGCTATGAGATCTACAGTGATGCTTCAGGGAGCGGCTTAGGCTGCGTTCTTCTGCAATTTGGTAAAGTGATTTCTTATGGCTCACGCCAGTTAAAGGTGCATGAGCGGAACTATCCCGTCCACGACTTGGAGTTGGCGGCGGTAATCTTTGCACTAAAGATGTGGCGGCACTATCTTTATGGCGTTAAAGTGGATATCTATACAGATCACAAGAGCCTAAAGTATTTGTTAGATCAGAAGGATCTGAATATGCGACAACGGAGGTGAATGGAGTTCCTTGGGGACTACACTTTTGATATTCACTATACTCCCAAAAAGGGAAATGTGGTCGTTGATGCTTTGAGTCGTAGGACGCCCGTACGGGCAACCTGGTTGCAGAGACATGATGAGCGGCTAATCCAGGAGATGGAAGCATTAGAGATATCTTGTGTTGACAAGGATGCTACGACCGACGCATGCTTGAACTGGATGGAGGTACAATATGACCTTGCGGACAGAGTTCGGCGAGCAACAGAGCTTAATGAAAGTCTCCAACGCTATGCAAAGGATGGTCCCGATGACCAATTATCCTGGGATGATTGCTTGTTACGAAAAGATGGTCGGTTGTGCATCCCAAGTACGGGGAAGTTGAGAGAAGAGTTGATTGTACGAAGCGCACTTTGTCAAGTACTCAATTCACCCAGGGAGCACAAAAATGTACAGAGACATGAAGAAGTTGTTATGGTGGCTCGGACTAAAGAAAGACATAGCACATTATGTGGCGAAATGTCACACTTGTGCTTTGGTGAAAGCGGAATGCTAGAAGTCTGGTGGGTTCCTGAAGCCATTACGATTCCGGAGTGGAAGTTTGATGGTATTTCAATGGATTTCGTGCACGGGTTGCTGAGATCTCAATGCGGTCATGATTCTAGCTGGGTGATTGTAGACCAGTTGACAAAAGTGGCTCACTTCCTTCCAAACAAGAGGGACGATTCAGTGGAAACCTTGGCAAAGCTCTATGTGTAGCAGATTGTTCGACTGCACGGTGTTCCTCGGAGTATTGTTAGTGATCGTGATGGGAGATTCACCTCAACTGATTGGAGGCTAATTCATCAAATGTTGGGCATAAAATTAGCATTCAATACGACCTTTCATCCCCAAACGGATGGCCAGACTGAGCGAACCAACAGGACGATGGAAGATATGCTCCGTATGTGCGCCCTGGATTTCAGTAAGAAATGGGAAGAGTATATTTATCTGGTGGAATTTGCCTATAATAATAGCTACCAAGCGAGCATCGATATGGCACCGTTTGAAGCTCTATATAGTCGTAAATGTCGTACACCATTAGCTTGAGCAGAAGTAGGTGATCCAAGCTGAATGGGTGAAAGGAAGTCGAAGAAGCTACCTCGATAATACGCTCTATTCGGGAGAGGCTATTGATAGCCCAGGATCGACAAACAAAGTACTACAATGCCAAGCATCGGAACGTGGAGTTCGCGGTGGGTGATTGGGTCTATTTGAAGATCAAACCCTTCAAAGGCATATCTAGGATTCGGCGGTTGAAAAAGCTAAGTCCGAGATACCTTGGTCTGTTCGAAGTGGTGGAGCGAGTCGGGGAAGCTGCCTATCGGCTAGCGCTTTCAGTAGAGTTGAGTGGATTACATGATGTATTCCACATCTCAGTACTTCGCAAAGCCGTCAAGGATCCAGCTCAAGTAGTTGAGAATGATCGTGTACCGGTCGAGTATGGGCTAACGACGAAGGTTAGACCCATTCGGATCAAAGATCGAACCGAGAAACAGTTGCGGAATAAAGTAATCAGGATGGTCAAAGTCCGGTGGGACAATTGTTGCTGTGAGAAGCTAACATGGGAGCGAGAGCAGACCATGCGAGCTGAGTTTCCCGAACTTTTTGTATAAACTGTTGACCGTGTACATTCTGTTATAACAGATCTTTTAACGTTATAGCATTGTGATTCTTGTTCCCTGTCTGAGTACAAATTTCGGTATGAAATTTATCTTAAGGAGGGGAGGATTGTAACACCCCAAAAACCATAAGTCCCAAAATGGGGTCAGGCTGAGTGACACGGCCTGGGACACGGGCATGTCCCAGGGCGTGTCCAGTGCACACAGCCTAGGACACGAGCATGTCCCAGGGTGTGTCCTTTACGGTGGGCGTCGATTCGAGTTCTTGAGATAGTACGGTCGACGATCGTCGAGAAGCAACATGGCCTGGGACACGGGCGTGTCCTGCTCGGGTGAATACCGGGTAGCGGTGAGTGGCGAGCACGGCCTGTGACACAGGCGTACCATAGGGGCGTGTTTGTTACACGGCTAAGGAAACAGGCGTGCGCCTTAGCCGTGTTCTTCTCGGGTGATTTGGGCCTGTGTTGAGAGGGTGACACGGCCAGTCACACGGCCGTGTCAAGTTGACACGGGCGTGTCTACCATGTGACACGGGCGTGTCTACCATGTGACACGGGCGTGTTGAAGCCCAAGTTCTGGTCTTGTTTGAGTCGGTTCGTGCACAGCTTGGAGTACACAGCCTGTGACACGGGGGTGTCACAGGCCGTGTCAAGTCAAATTTGGACTTTTGGGCAGATCTTGGCCATCCAATTATTTCCATTTGGATCCAATGGCCCAGATGCTTTCCTGCAGTGATAAGACTGGGGTTGGCATCTTCTCTCATTCATACCAAGAGAGAAAAAGGGAGAGCTTGGAGGAAGGTAGGAGGATAAGGGCAAGCCATTGGTGGAGCACCCGCGGTCCGATTCGAGATCTGAGGCTAGTTTTGTGGAGGCAAAGTTGCTGCGGTGCTTTCCAACCGGCTAGATTTTCGATGGCTCCCAAGAGACCGTCAAGGGTAACGATCTTCCTTCTTGGACATGTAAAGTCCTCATTTATGCATGAGTAAGGAATCCTCTCCACCAAAAGGTTGAAAGAGTGAGTGATTTCGGTGGGTTGATAGTTGTTATCCCCCGTTGAGTCTGCATCTAGACCCGGAAGTGTGTAGTATGGGATAGGCATATTGTGTGAAGCCCATCTGGACATGTTGGTCTGGATTGGTGATGTTACATTTACGCACCGTAGAAGACTCCGCGTATACTCGTGTAGTTAGTGGGGTTGTTGGGTGATTCCTGTGAAGGGGAGTAGCAAGAAGTACTGGAATGTGGAATTCCAGGAAAACGCCCTTGTGTTGTTTGTGTTGTGGCTACGGGGTAGCTAGTCCTTGATGGACAATGCAGCCAGTCCTAGTTGGATAGGGTGGCTATTGTGAAGCCAATCCTATTTGGACAGTGTGGCTATTTTGAAGCCAGTCCTTGGCGGACGTTATGGCTTGTGTGAGCTGCGAGCTCTTAAAAAGGCTTCGTGTTGAACAGGAAAGGTGAAATCGACCCACGCCTTTAGTGTAGCCTCGAGTACGATGTACTTGGTGATGGCAAGGCGATTTGAGCAATGGGGGGTGGTTGATCTGTACCTGCGTTATGTCCGTCCGACGGGAGGACCTGAGTGATGGTCATGTTGGAGCGCATAATGAGAGTCTTAGGCCTGCACGCCATTAATACTAAATGTTCAATACCGTGTAAACGGTGGTGTTGACCCTGGTTCGCCGGTGCACCAAGAATGTGCCCTGAGTGCACGGATCGTCGGGTCGTATGGCTGGCAGTTGTGTTGGCTTGAATGTGCGTGAGAGCACAATATATGCTATATTGATGATGTATGGCTTTTCAGGGAAGGAATGATACTGCCCCGGGAAAGGGGTAGGATTGTTATAAATTGGTCAGCTGAATGTTGACCGTTTCCTTGTTTGCCACCTTCTGGGTGGATTGTCCTTGTGCAGGTACTAGAGAGCCGAGCGGGAAGTGAAGGGTTGATGCCCCTGTTGCTGCTGTTTCGGCTCTTACAGTTGCTGCTAGCCCTTGAAGGCTAGCTAGTTAAGTTTTCTTTTATTCATGTATGGACGGCCTGCGTCGAAGTCTGTAATCCATACTGTACAAAGAGGAGTTGTAAGGCCTTAAGGCCAAACTATTGTATTTGTTATCCCCTCGTTTGAGTGGTTGTATATATAACCTTGGTAATATATATAGTGGATATTCCTGGTATGAGTTCAGCCTACTGTTTATTATTCCGCTAGCATGCTCTGAGTTAGGATGCGTTGGTGGTATTAACCTGTGACCTCACCATCTGTTTGCGGCATATAGTGTGGGGCCCCAGCCGGACCTTCTATTATATGTTGTTTAACGGGTGGAGTCGTTACACTATGGGCAGGCCAGCGAGGGCGAAATGGTAAAAAGGCACATCATAGGAGGCTAAGTGAGTGGTCCTTGAGACCTCTACTCGCCTGGGGAGGCAAGTGCTCGATGGAGTTGGCACTTACCGCTTTTCCCGGACCTTGGCGGACACGGGCCCGACCGGTCCAGCTCGCTTATTGTCTGCCGAGCTCCCTGGGGGTAGTGTGAGACGGCGGATGTCGAGGCATTCCTCGGTGCCCGAGGCGGACGCGGCCTGGTTCTCCCCCTGCCTTCCTTCTATACTCGACGAACTCCAGGCGGGCGCGAGGCTTAGGTCGACGAAAGCCAAGCTCAACTCGACAAACTCCAGGCAGGCGCGAGCTGGGCGGAAGAGAAATTGAGTTCGACGAACTCCAGGCGGGTGCGAGCTAGGCGGAAGAGAAATTGAGTTCCACGAACTCCAGGCGGGTGCGAGCTGGGCGAAAGAGAAATTGAGTTCGACAAACTCCAGGCGGGTGTGAGCTGGGCAGAAGAGAAATTGAGTTCGACGAACTCCAGGCGGGTGGGAGCTGGGCGGAAGATAAATTGAGTTCGACGAACGCTAGGTGGGTGCGGGCTGCGCGGACCAGCTCGCGCAGCTTGTCTGCCTAGCTTTGGCGAGAGCGAGTTGGTCGTTCTAAGTCCACCTACTTGCTATTCTGACGCGGGCAGGCTCCCCCGGTCTTCTCACCTGGGGTCGTGGGCCCACTCGTCTAACACGGGGTTGTACATAATGCCAGACAGGTACGGGCTGCGCTTACCAGCTCGCCCAGCTTGTCCGCCTAGCTTTGGCGAGAGCGAGTTGGTCATTCTGAGTCCGCTTGCTTACTGTTCTGACGTGTGCGGTCTCCCCCGGTCTGCTCACCTGGGGTCGTGGGCCCACTCGGCGAACACGGAGTTGTACATAATCCCCGCTCTTTTTGAGCTTGGCCAAACTCGAAAAGAATCATCCAACCCAAGTGTTTGGTGAGTGATTTGCTGAGCTGGAGAGAATCTTTTGCGGGGCCCCACCCTCATGCTATAAATATGTCATAGGACCTTTGGAAAAATTCACCCTCCTTCCACCCTTCTCCGCGAGCTATAGCTGAGCGATGCCTATATCCGAGGAGATGCGGGCTCGCCTAACGGCTACGAGGGAGGGGACTCAGGAGCTGGCCCTTGGTGCCGCCCCGTGGTTGGCGCGAGGATCGCCTGAACCCCTCTTTAGGCCGAAAAAAGGAAAAACAGTCGGGCGGTCGCGAGCTGGGCGGTCACGAGCTGGGCGGGCGCGAGCTGGGCGGAAGAGAAATTGAGTTCGACGAAATCCAGGTGGGTGCGAGCTGGGCGCAAGAGAACTTGAGTTCGACGAACTCCAGGAGGGTGTGAGCTGGGCGGAAGATAAATTGAGTTCGATGAACTCCAGGCAGGTGCGAGCTGGGCGGAAGAGAAATTGAGTTCGACAAACGCCATGCGGGTGCAGGCTGCGCAGACCAGCTCGCGCAGCTTGTCCGCTTAGCTTTGGCGAGAGTGAGTTGGTCGTTCTGAGTCCGCCTGCTTGCTATTCTGACGCGAGCGGGCTCCCTTGGTCTGCTCACCTAGGGTCGTTGGTCCACTCGATGAACACGGGGTTGTACAGAATGTCAGGCAGGTGCGGGCTACGCGGACCAGCTCACGCAGCTTGTCCGCCTAGCTTTGGCGAGAGAGAGTTGGTCGTTCTGAGTCCGCCTGCTTGCTGTTCTGATGCGGGCGGGCTCCCCCGGTCCGCTCACTTGGGGTCGTGGGCCCTCTCGGCGAACCTGGGGTTGTACATTTACAAATTTTAAAAGTTTCCTCGAAGGGTGACATATCATCTCTCCATTACAAACTTTAAATCCAAGAACAACAAAAAATAAAGTCATTGGAGCCTTGGTGAGAGCGCTCCAGTGGGAGGAAATGCTAAGTCCTCAGAGTCTTGATAAAGACACTCTGGTAGAGTCAGAGCCTTGATGAGAGCGCTCCCGCAGAGAAGGATGTCAAGTTCATGAAGCCTTGTGATGTGTGTACGTCAGCATCCGCAGAAGCGAATTCCGGTGTCTTTTCCTGGGCTCATAAAAGCATCCAAGTGAGCGCATGTTTCTCCTTAGACTGTTTCTCCGCTCGGAATTCGCTCAGCCATCTCTCTAGCGTGCACAACATCAAACACTCACTTGGATGTTGCGTGTGTGCGAGTATTGCCTAACCCCCATGCGTGCTTGATCTTGTTCTCCTTTTGGGGTGATTTCAAGACTTTTGAGCGGGCGCGACTTGCTTGGTTGGGTCGTATCTCTTAAGTATTCTCGGTTGGAATCCTGCCAGTTTGACTTAGAAAATTCAGGGGAACCGCATCATTTATAATATATGATAACTCATTAGATCAAAACAATAATCTATATTTGATAATTTTGAATGCATCACCAAAAAATATATGTGAGTGGCATTGCACGTGTCCTGAGCGATAGTACTCGACCCGCAGCGGGGGGCTTCGCCCTCCCCCGATGGGCGGGCTTATTTAAAATTATTTTGTTTTGCTTTTTAAATATTTTAAATTTTTTGTTTAATTATTCTATTTTTCATTGATTTTAATTATTAGTTTTAAATTTTATTATTTAAACAATTTTTCATTTTGTATTTTTAAATTTTGTATTTTTAATAAAACCCTGACACACCCATTGTGAGCTACACCGTCGGTGGCCTTCTCGGAGCCCACCGCTATATATATATATATATATATATATATATATATATATATATATATATACACACAGAAAGTCAAGAATGAGATCTACAACTTTCATGTTGAACATTCGTTCAAAATTTGCACGGTTTGGCCGGAATCTCGCCTGAAAGGTTGTTGGCTCGAAATGAATATAATAATAATAAATTTTAAAATTCAAGCCAACAATCTTTTGGGCCAGATTCCGGCTAAACCGTGCAAATTTTGAAAAAATATTCAACATGAAAGTTGTAGATCTCGTTCTTGGCTATTAAGTGCATATATTATTTGTCTAATTCCGACATGTATAATGAGAGAACCAACTTGTTGAAGTCAGGAAAATTCTCAACCTCAGAAATAGGATCATGGCAGCCTAAGGTTACTGATTCTACGATCCGACGTGACAATTCAAATGGTTAGCAAAAGAGAGAGAGAGAGAGGAAACTATCTACAAGCACAACCCAAATGATCCAGCAGGGAGGTCCCATCACGTATCTGGAAGCTTAGAAGAAGCTTCCCCTCCGCAACCAAAAGACTGGGCGAGGTACTAGGCAGGCATGGACTTGGCGAGTATCCACTTGGGGGGACCTCAGCCTCTTCCAAAAAGTGTCATTTCCAGTACCCTTGGGGGGCTCTTTATAGAAAAATCCTGGGGAGGGGGGTATAGGCGTGTATCAAGGGCTACTCGCACATACTCGCGAGGTACTCGCCCATACTCGCCCAAGCTCGCCTCTGCTCACCACATCTCTCCTCAGCTCGCCTCAGCTCACCTCAGCTCGCCTCAGCTCGCCACTGCTCGCCTCTGCTCGCCCAATAGTCTGCAAATAGCCGTCTGCTTGAGTACTTCTGATCTCAATGAATTACGGGTTATACACAATCCCCGATTTTTTCGAGCTCGACACGAGCTCGGAAAAAACAATGTTGAACCCGTAGTTCGGAGAGATGGCGCTAGAAGATGCGCCGCATGAGGTCCTTCCTAGGAGAGGAGCTCAACTAAAGGAAAAAATAAAATGTCGACACCCCCCAGAGGTAGAACCCAACTGAAGGAGGTGGAGAAGAGTCGACACCTCTCAGGCCATTCGCTAGGTGAGCGAGCTCAACTGGAGGAGGTGGAAAAGGGGTGACACCTCGCACATCAAGCATACCTGGATGCAGAGAGAAGGTTAATACATCATAAGAACCAAGTTCAAACTGAATAGGAGAAGAAGTCAACACCTCACAGGAGCCGAACACAACAGGAGGTGGAGAGGAGGTCGACACCTAGCAGGAGGAAGCTCAACTGAAGGTGGAGAGGAGGTCGACACCTCGCAGGAGACGAGCTCAACGGGAGGTGGAGGGTATAATCGACACCTGGCAGGAGCCGAGCTCAAATGAAGGTGGATAATATAGTCGAACCCTAGTAGGAGCCGAACTCAAATGAAGGTGGAGAATATAGTCGGCACTTATCAGGAGCCAAGCTCAACTGGGGGTGGGAATCGGTCGACACCCATCATGAGCCAAGCTTAATTGGGGGTGGGAATCAATCGACACCCAGCAGGAGCCAAGCTCAACTGGGGGTGGGAATCAATCGACACCCATCAGGAGCCAAGGTCAACTAGGGGTGGGAATCAGTCGACACCCATCAGGAGCCAAGCTCAACTGGGGATGGGAATCAATCGACTCGAAGGATAATAGTCGGTATGCAGGGGATAAGCCTGTACAGAGTTCACGGACTATGACATCACTCCAACGAGGAACTTTGTCTCACTTGAGAAGGTCGTTGGCCGATGTGTAGGAGAGGAGCTCGTGCAGGTACTCAGACTTATGATGACACTGCCACTAAGGACTTCAGCCATTGTTGGAGTTGACAGCTCTCAGGAGCCTTGCCCAACTAGAGTGGTGTGAGTCGACTCGGGGAGTCAAGTAGTCGATCTGCAGGAGATGAGCTCGTATAGAGTTCATGGACTATGACATCACTCCAACGAGGAATTGGTTTTACCCGAGGAGGTCGTTGGCCGATGTGCAGGAGAAGAGCTCATGCAGGAACTCGGTCTTACGACGATACTGCCACTCAAGGACTTCAATCATTGTTGGAGTCGACAGCTCTCAGGAGCCTTGTTCAACTAGAGTGGTGTGAGTAGACTCGGGGAGGCAAGTAGTCGGTCTGTAAAAAAGGAGCTCGTACAGAGTTCACGAACTACGACATCACTCCAACAAGGAACTTGCTCTCACTCGAGAAAATCGTTGGCCGATATGCAGGAGAGGAGCTCGTACAGGGACTCGGACTTATGATGACACTGCCACTCGAGGACTTCAGCCATTGTTGGAGTCGCAGCTCTCAGGAGCCTTGCTCAACTAGAGTGGTTTGTGGTAGACTCCGGGAGGCAAGTAGTCAGTATGCAGGAGAGGAGCTCGTACAAAGTTCACGGACTACGACATCACTCCTACGAGGAACTTGGTCTCACTCGAGGAGGTCGTTGGCCGATGTGCAGGAGAGGAGATCGTGCAGGGACTCGGACTTATGATGACACTACCACTCGAGGACTTCAGCCATTGTTGGAGTCGACAGCTCTCAGGAGCCTTGCTCAACTAGAGTAATGTGGGTCGACTCGGGGAGGCAAGTAGTCAGTTTGTAGGAGACAAGATGGTACAAAGTTCACGGACTACGACATCACTCCAACGTGGAACTTGGTCTTACTTGAGGAGGTCATTGGCCGATGTGCAGGAGAGGAGCTCGTGCAGGGACTAAGACTTATGATGACACTGCCGCTCGAGGACTTCAGCCATTGTTGGATTCGACAGCTCTCAAGAGCCTTGCTCAACTAAAGTGGTGTGAGTCGACTCGGGGAGGCAAGTAGTCGGTCTGTAGGAGAGGAGCTCATACAGAGTTCACGGACTATGACATCACTCCAACGATGAACTTGGTCTCACTCGAGGAGGTCACTGGTCGATGTGTAGGAGAGGAGCTCGTGCAGGGATTCAGACTTATGATGAAACTGCTATTCGAGGACTTCAGCCATTGTTGGAGTCGACAGCTCTCGGGAGCCTTGCTCAACTAGAGTGGTGTGAGTCGACTCGGGGAGGTAAGTAGTCAGTCTGCAGGAGAGGAGCTCGTACAGATTCCACGAACTATGATATCACTCCAACGAGGAACTTGGTTTCACCCGAGGAGGTCATTGGCCGATGTGTAGGAGAGGAGCTTGTGCAGGAACTCGGTCTTACGACGACACTGCCACTCGAGGACTTCAATCGTTGTTGGAGTCGACAGCTCTCAGGAGCCTTGCTCAACTAGAGTGGTGTGAGTCGACTCGGGGAGGCAAGTAGTCGGTCTGCAGGAGAGGAGCTCGTACAGAGTTCACGGACTACGACATCACTCCAATGAGATACTTGGTCTCACTCGAGGAGGTCGTTGGCCAATGTGCAGGAGAGGAGCTCGTGCAGGGACTCAGACGTATGATGACACTGCCACTCGAGGACTTCAGCCATTGTTGGAGTCGACAGCTCTAAGGAGACTTGCTCAACTAGAGTGGTGTGGGTCGATTCGGGGAGGCAAGTAGTCGGTCTGCAGGAGAGGAGCTCGTACAAATTTCACGGACTGTGGCATCACTCCAACGAGGAACTTGGTCTCACTCAAGGAGGTTGTTGGCCGATGTGCAGGAGAGGAGCTCGTGCAGGGACTCAGACTTATGATGACACTGCCGCTCGAGGACTTCAGCCATTGTTGGAGTCGACAGCTCTCAGGCGCCTTGCTCAACTATAGTGGTGTGAGTCGACTCGGGGAGGCAAGTAGTCGGTCTGCAGGAGAGGAGCTCGTATAGAGTTCACGGACTACGAAATTACTCCAACGAGGAACTTGGTCTCACTCGAGGAGTTTGTTGGCCGATGTGCAAGAGAGGAGCTCGTGCAGGGACTCGGACTTATGATGACACTACCGCTAGAGGACTTCAGCCATTGTTGGAGTCGGCAGCTCTAAGGAGCCTTGCTCAACTAGAGTGGTGTGAGGTTACTCAGGGAGACAAGTAGTCAGTGTGCAGGAGAGGAGCCCATACAGAGTCCACGGACTACGACATCACTCCAATGAGGAACTTGGTTTCACCCGAGGAGGTTGTTGAACGATTTGCAGTAGAGGAGCTCGTGCAGGAACTCGGTCTAACGACGACGCTGCCACTCGAGGACTTCAATCGTTGTTGAGGAGATTTTATCCTGTTACTTGAGAGGCGATAGATGGGTTAGCTGCACAAATATTTTAGTAATACGAAAGATATCTTTTAAAAGAGACGATCTCGAAATTGTCAAATCGGGAAGTTGGCGTTCAGACCTGTTCCTAATAATTCCTCCAGACAGAGGAGAGATGCAATAAGGGGGACCTAGGCCGACATGCAAGGGGGGAGCTGATCTTGGCCGTCAATGTAGAGGCCCAGTCTTACAAGAGCGCTTAAGTCCCGAGGCATCATCCCATCATCCGTACTGGGCTATTAAGGAGGAATGGGTCGAAGGCTCGTATCATGATCCAATGGTGGAGATCATTTTCAGATCTGCCACTTGGTTACGAAAACCAGAGTACAAGCGAAGGGAAATGGTCCTCAGGGGGTCCTACTGGACACTCTCGAATCCACCATCCTTCCGCAAACTTGCACTTTTTAGAGCTTGGTAGGTTATCCTGCCTTGGTAGTAACAAAGACGCGTCCAGCCTCACAGGACAAACCATCGCTAAAAGCGGGTCTTCCTTCATTGAGTTTAGGAGGTTAGCGTCCAGATCTGTTCCTGATAGTCTCCCCAGTCGAAGGAGAGATGCAATTGGGGGTATCTAGGCTGACATGTAAGGGGGAGCTGATCTTGGCCGTCAATGTAGGGGCTCGATCTTACAAGGACGCTTAAATCTCGATATGTCGTCCCATCATCCGCCCTGGGCTTTTTAGGAGAATCAAGTCGGATGCAGGTTTCCCAAACCGATCATGGAGATCGCTTTCTAGCTACTATGCCTGCTTGAAACGCTTTCAAGAAGAGAAACTAAAGCCCCATATTTCAGGGTGTTAGAGAAATATCATCGATATATAAGTGTGAACAAGCGTACCATTCCCTCCTATAGGTAGAACCCTTTCAGGTTATCATAACTCCAGGTATTCGAGGAGATGACATGAATAACATGACGGCCTGGTTGCTAAAGCGATAACCTCATACATTTAAACTTCGTAAAATTGAAGTGAACATCATAGTTGCTGAAGTAGTGATATCGCGAGTATGGAACTCATGGAATTAAAAAGATAACAGCCTATCCATTGATGAGATCACCTCGCGAGTATGGAGCTCGCGGAATTATAAGTGAGCAACCTAGCTGCTGAAGAGATCACCTAACGAGTATGGAGATCGCGGAATTAGATGAGAGCATCCTAGCCATTTGAAGAGATCACCTCGCGAGTATGTAGCTCGCGGAATTTAAAGGAGAGCATCCTAGCCTGTTGAAGAGGTCACCTCGCGAGTATGGAGCTCGCGGAATTAGATGAGAGCATCATATCCTGTTGAAGAGGTCACCTCACGAGTATGGAGCTCGCGAAATTAGATGAGAGCATCCTAGCCTATTGAAGAGGTCACCTCGCGAGTATGGAGCTCGCGGAATTAGATGAGAGCATCCTAGCCTGTTGAAGGGGTCACCTCGCGAGTAGGGAGCTCGTGGAATTTAAAGGAGAGCATCCTAGACTGTTAAATAGATCACCTCGCGAGTATGAAACTCGCGGAATCGAAGGAGAGCACCTATTAAGCATGAAGAGCATCACGAGTAGGAGCTTTTAGAATACTAGCTTGGAGCTATCATGAGTAAGCCGTCTCATGGGATGTAGGTTGTTGGAGGAGATCATCGCAAAAAGGAGCTCGCAGAGCACCTCATACATTTTTCCCTTGTGGTGGACTCATCGTCATTCGCCCTGCTTGTCAATCATACAAAAAGTGCTCGTGTGCTTTACCAAAGCACTCGTAAGTATGAACATGTATGGAAAACACCACTATTGAAAAAAGGAGATGAACTAGGCGAAGGGTACGTGTCACTCCTGACATTAGTACCCCTGCGTAGAGTTTTCGGGGGTAATTTTCCACTCCCAAATCCCCCAGATTATGAGCTATCCTGGCCTTGCGAGTAGGTCACGTGCAGAGCTCGTCTATGGGCGAGTAACAGAGAAACTCGCCTCTTCAGCTCGCCTATTGGCGAGTAATATAGAAACTCACCAATCCTTCCTATGCTCGCCTATGGGCGAGTATGAAGGAAGCTCGCCTCTTTGAAGTCTCCAATCCTGCATACACTTGCCAATTGAATTCGTCATCTGGAGCCCGCCTAAGGAGGTCGCAATCTGAAACTCGCTCATGAGCGAGTAATAGGGAAGCTCGCCACATGAAGTCGTCGAACTTGAAAGTCTCCATCGTGAACTCACCTATGGGCGAGTAACCAAGAAACTCGCCCACCTTGCTGAGAACTCGCCCACCTTGCTGAATGCTCGTGAATTGTTGCCTTCGGTCTCCAACTCGCCATCTTAAGCTATGAAATCTTCTCGCAAAAATTTCTTCCTCGGCTACTATCCGCGCTCACCGCACCAACTATTGAAGTCAGGAAAATTCCCAACCTCGGAAATAGGATCAAGGCAACCTAAGGTTACTGATTCTACAATCCGACATCACAATTCAAGTGGCTAGCACGAGAGAGAGGAAACTATCTATAAGCATACCCCGAATGCTCAAGCAGGGAGGTCCCACCACGTACTCGGAAGCTTAGAAGAATCTTTCCCTCCACAACCAAAAGGCTGGGCGAGGTACTAGGCTGGCATCGATTGGGCGAGTATCCACTTGGGGGACCTCCACCTCTTCCAAAAGGTGCCATTTCCAGTACCCCTGGGGGGCTATTTATAGAGAAATCCTGGGGGGGTATAGGCAAGTATCAAGGGCTACTCGCCCATACTCGCAAGGTACTCACCCATACTCGCCCAAGCTCGCCTCTGCTCGCCTCTGCTCGCCACAGCTCGTCTCTGCTCGCCTCTGCTCACCTCTGCTCGCCACAGCTCGCCTCTGCTCTCCACAGCTTGCCTCTGCTCGCCTTTGCTCGCCTCTGCTCGCTCAATGGTCTGTAAATAGCCATCTTCTTGAGTACTTCTGATCTCAACGAATTACGGGTTATACACAACTCAAGTTTTTTTAGAATTAAAAAATTTTGAGCTTATATATTCCAACAAAACAACATATATACATGTATGTATATATATATACTATATTATAAAGAAGTCTTTTAGATTTCATCTAAATCGTTAAATCTAAACCAATCTCATAATCTCAACCATCCAACCTAAATAAATATTTATTTAATAACACCGAAAGCAGCATCCTATTATAAAGAAGTCTTTTGGCTACTCTGCCAACTTTTTTTACCTGGGCCGTAACTTTTTCCATCATTTCAACCGAAAGTAGCAAGCTTTCAGGTCTCAACCCATATCAGACAATTTAATATCTCGCACAAAATTCTGAAGGCTAAAATCTTTTGACTGGCTTATTTACCCTCTCCATCGCCCGTTCGCCCCCTTCAAAACCTAATCGCGCCTTTCTTTTCTTCACCGGCAGCAAGTGTTCAAGTCCTGTTGTTGCTTCCTCCCTCACCTAATCTCCCGCTCGCCCCCGAAATCAAGCTCCCCAGAAGAGTCCTTCTGTCGCATCTTCTTCTATCATCGGCGACTTCAACCTCTACCTCTGATTCTCAAACTCGCGGCCTCCTATTGCAGCATCCTCCATCTCCGACTACTTCAAGCTCAGCCTCTGATTCTCGATATATTCCTTTATTTGCTTCTCCTCTACTTTGTACTTCCCCCCACTGCCTCACATGCAGCCACTAAGATCATGTGTACAGTGTCGATCTCTGCAATGATCATGTGTACAGAACAACACTTAGATCATTGCTTTGTGTTTTAAAGAATAATTGAAGCAATCATATAGTGTCGATTATAAAAAAAGGAATCATTACTATTTTGAACTTAAACTAATAGCACACACCACCATTATAAAAAAATCGATAAAAAGACAGATGAAGAATATGATCATGTGTATAGTGCCGATTTTTGCAACTTCGCATCCACTAAGTTCATTTCAGAAAAAATTTCATGGGTTCACTCAATAGGCTTTGCTTTTTTTTTCTAAACTATTTCACTCCCTATATTTCTCATACTTATTGGTTTTCCCACAGTTATTGCAGATGTCCTCCCCTGCAGCTATTGCAGGTATCAATTTTTGGTTATCTCTAAAAATTTGTTTTTTTAATAACTTTCAAGGATTTGTGATGTATTGGTTATGATTGTGAGGAAAATATTACATATTAAATCACTCCATTATTTTGTTAATGTGATGAGGGCTCCCTGCAAAATGATGGAATATTTTATGAGAGCTAAAATTTTGTTTTATATTGGTTTTCAAAGGTATTCTCTACCTCTTCATCTTTCAAGTTCCGCAGTTGGAGATAGTTGATTTGTGTTGCAGGTGAGCTAGAATAATTAATTGATTTGTCTTTAAAAATTTATGGTTTTGGTGGGCTTATTTTCCCATTGCTGTCATGCTCTCCAGTCTACAAAAATTTATGTATTTTTCCCTTTGGGCTGGCAAACATCGTAGAGAAAATTAATATGCTTCTAACAAAAGTTTTAAATGAGCTCTCAAGTTTTGTAGTATATAGTTCATGCTCTCAAGTTAATGATGTTTACAGCTTTTGAATCCTAACAAAAGTAAATAATCAATTGAAATGAAACTCGCTGCAAACTATCGTGGGCGGGCGAAGCCAATCGGGTGCGGGCGAAGCCCGCTCTTTGAACTTCATCTCAGGCGTTGAATTGAAATCAAAAATCTAAACCATCCAATGTAATTTATACTTTATAATTTCATCTTTTTTAATCAGCTTCTAACACCAACTTTTGGCACCAGGTCAACTCAACTTTATTTTGAATCTGCCTTTTTTTTAATCCTTTCCCATTACTGTCCAATGCTCAGTATAATAAACATTGTTATTAACTCAACTTGGTAATGCAAGTTTGTGTGAGAACTTGGTATGAGAACTGATAGTTGATTTTTTTGACTCATAATATGAATTGTTGAGAGTTTTTTCTTCATTAATTGTCCACTGTTAGGGTACAAAACTACAGGGCTATCCAATTAATCATTATATGCTTTATATGTTGTCCTTACCTGCGACCTACCTTTTATGCTAGCACTCTCAATCCATCTCCTCCTTCCATTCCCTATTTTGCTTAATCTTTTCTATTTGTTGGTTGCAACCCAACTTTGCCATCAAATAGGATTATTATAACGGCCACATCATCGCTTAAACAAAATAATTTTTTGGTTCTGTTTTGTGTAATCACAATAAATGATTTACCCTGTACTATCTTTAAAATTAGACAACTTTAATAACGCAAAAGTATAATGGATAAAACCATCGTACTACAAAAGAAATAAACTTCTCATATGTTTGCGGTTTTTGACTCCTTTTAACATAGAGTGAATGATGCCAGCTACAGAACAATTAGAGGCGCGTAACATGAGGAGACACGAGCTTCGTCCCACCTATTGCATTCCTCCCTAGGGGACAAAGACTAAGACAACTGCATCCTCAAGATTGTCGCGATTTACGTAATGCCTATCAAACTCTATGATTACACTATTACCTACTCTATTATTCTCAACCAATATGTCCCACTATTATCCACTTGTGCAACATACATGGAACAGGTAAGTGATGTTGTTCATGTAGACGATGTAGATCACGTTGCTACTATTGTTCACGTTAATGTTTCCCAACATATCTCGCCCACTCACAATACATTCATGATACCAGGCGCAATGTGATCTGACACGCATGACGTGAGACAAATCATGATAAGAAACAATACTCGACAGATGCGCAATAACCATGTGACAATCCCCTCGGGTATTGCAATTTGTAAAATGTTGCCTTGAGTGTAATAGGATTCACACTTCTAGGCTAATCCATTTATCAGAATGAACTAAAATATTTCGATTTTAATAGGTTCGCTGTGGAGACAGTACAATTTCTGTAATGCCAGACAGACACAGCTACAAATGCAAAATCATAGAAGGAGTGAGCGTATTCAGGAAAGACGCTTACTCAGCATACCTAACGCGATGCTTCCAAATATTACCTATGGTGAGATCAATGATCATCCAGCTACATTACTGTTCCCACAAAATAACTTAGTCGAAGGAACATCTACATGCGTTCATCTTCCTATAGTTCTTCTTCCCGAAGATCAAGGTAAAGGTTTCCATTTGTTAGTTTTACCATGCGTAGACAATACGGCTATCCAACCATTCATTTATTTATAAATAACAATAACCATTCATTTATTTACCAATAACATTAACCATTCATTTATTTACCAAAAGTTTGTTTTCCAATGCGTAGACAATTCGGCTATCCAACCATCACCATGCCAACAAGGAACACGTATTAAACTACACCTTCAAGCTGCACTTCCCATCACTAAATCTTCAGTACTTATCTCTCTACTAATATTCTCACTATATGTAGACGACATGGATCACGTTGCTTCCATTATTCATGTTAATATTACCCAACAAAGCTCGCCCGCTCACAATACAGTCATGACACCAGGCGCAATGCGGTCTGACACGCATGACGTGAGACAAACCACAATAAGAATGTATGCTTGACAAATGCGAAATAACCACGTGACAATCCCCCCAGGTATTGCGATTTACAAGATGTTGACTTGTGTGCAATAGGATTCACACTTCTGGGCTAATCCCTTTATCAGAATGACCTACATTATTTTGATTTTTAATAGGTTCACTGCGGAGACACTACAATCGCTGCAATGACAGACAGACACAACTACAAATGCAGAACTAGAGAAGGAGTGAGCGTATTCGAGAAAGACGCTTACTCAACGTACCTAATGTGATGCTTCTAAATATTACCTACAGTTCGATCAATGATCATCCAACTGCATTACTGTTTTCACAAAATAACTTAGTTGAAGGATCATCTATAAGAGTTTGTCTTCCCATAGTTCTTCTTCCTGGAGTTCAAGGTAAAGGTTTCAAAGATGTGAGACATATGTACAAATAACATTAACCTTTCATTTATTCATCATTTGTTGTTTTGCCACTGCGTAGACAATGCGGCTTCCCAACCATCACCACGCCATTTATGTGCGAGGTACTGTTATCCTGCTACTCAAGTTCCTGAGCTTCATCTACTACGGACATCTACATGCCCACACTGTCATGCAAGGCTATTCCACAAGGAGACTTCTACTTTCTATTGTTGTGGAGGTAGGGTAAATATTAGCCACATCCTTGAATCAACAGAATTGATAAATCTTTGTACTGAACAAAGCGCGGTTGCACGCATTTTCAGATAACATATACGTTCTTACAATCACATCTTCTCCTTCACATCAATGGGGGTCACACTGGACAAAGGTATATCAGCAACTGATCACGGTGTATACTCTTTCAGGGCACACAATACAATATATCACCGAATTAGTTCTCTTCTACCAGCACCGGGGGGTCGACCATGGTACCTACAAATGTTCATTTATGATACTGAACATGAGCTGGATAACAGGCTGCGTGAAAATTCATGGCTGAATGCTGAAATGGTAGAAAGGATCACCAACATACTAAATACAATTAATCCATTCATCCAAACGTTCAAGCAACTTGCACGACACCCTAACATACAACAATGCAGGTTACTTATTAAGGAAAGGCCCTTAGTGGAGCAACAATACTCGCTTTTGACGACATCACAGGTCGGAGCAATATTACTTGGTGGAGAAGATTTCATGGAAGCAAATGAAAGAGACATAATTGTCGAGGCAACTGATGGTCATCTGGTGCATATCAAGGAATACTCTGGTTATTACGACCCTTTGTAGTATTCACTATTGCTTCCTTGTAGAACTCATGGTTAGTGTAGCGACGAGCGAATACACCGCACAGAATGAATAAGCTGTTGTGATTACTATGTGTATTTGCTGCAGGTCAGCACATCCAATGCTTACTTACTGCGTTCACTTTAATTTTTAATAATATTTCCTTATTATAACTTTTTTAGATCTGCGGGCATGTACCATCAATGCTTCTCCACTCTGGACATCTGCTGCATCAGTATGTTGTCGATAACTACATCAAAATTGAGACATAGAAACTAAGATGGATTAGATCACATCAAAGTGATATTCGAGCCGAGCTCTACCAAGGTTTACAAGATAGTTTAAATATGGGGAAAAATGATGCATGTATGTATTTTGAGACACATGAGCACACAAAATCATCTCAGCAAGAGTATACATGACTTTAACAAATCTTTATTTCATTATGCAACTTAATTGCAGCTGCAGGTGGACGAAGAACAGTTCTGCCGTCTTCTTTTTTTGGTAGTCCACGCAATATGTATCAGAGATACAAAGATGCTATGGCTGTAGTGTGCAACTATGGCAAGCCCGACATCTTCCTCACAATGACCTGCAACCCCTCATGGAGATAGATAACAAATGAGTTGTGCATTGGTCAAATACATTTGGATCGTCAGATTTAGTATCTAGAATTTTCAATGCTAAATTTGAATGTTTAAAGGATGACATTTTCCATAATGGCGTATTTGGTATAGTTATCGCACACGCGCATGTGGTCGAATTTCAAAAGCGAGGACTGCCACATGCACACATGCTTGGGTTGGATGGTATGTTGACACTTGGTTATTGAGGTTTAGTTACTTTGACACTTGGCTTGTGTTTGGACACTTAGCTGTTAGCTTATTTGAATAAATGACACCTACTTGAGTTAGCCACTTCAATTTTACATCTTCTTGCCTCTTCACCGCATATACTCCTATTTAAATACTTGGTGGATTCCCTCCTCTTCATCTCCAAACTACTGCCCCCTAACTGCTACTCGATGTTGCCCCTATCTGCTGCTCTCTACTGCCCCGAGCTGCTGCTCTCTGCTACCCCGAGCTGCTACTCTTTGCTGCTCCTGAGACTGATGCCTCTTCTACTACTTTGTTGATTGTGTCATAAGCTGATGCTATCCTACTGCTATTACTCTTGGCTGCCCTACTGCTGCCCTCTCTCCTCCTCCCTCTTTCTCCTCCTTTTGCTAGTTAGTCTATTACTTTCATGGTTGTTTTGAAACTATTTTTCTTGTTGATTTCGAGCTGCCTAATTACTGTTTTCGTGCTATTTTGTTGTTGTTGTTTGGCTATTTGGTAGCTGTTTAGTGGCCCTTTGAGCACTGTTTTCCTATTTTTTACTGGACATCATTTTATGAGGACGGATAGTCCATTTGGGGGGTTGGTTTTAGCCCATTTCGAGGCATATTTAGGGTTATCCGGCAAGATATAAAATCAGATTTTTGGCCTTTTTGAGATTTTCGGTTTATCGTTTTAGTTTTCTGATGATTTAGCGAATCTTTCTAAATCTTTTACGCTATATGCTACGAGTAAAACGAGACGCAACCCAAATTAAGATGCATATTTTTCAGTGGTTTCCAAGGCCCAGAATTTCGAGGATGGCGTCCCGTGATAACCGCATCATTCTAAAGGCAAGGAAAGAATGAGTTTCTTATTTCTTGATTTAGTATACTCACTTACTTTCCTATTCTGCTTCATTTTATGAAATAAACAAGTGTCTGTGTATATGAGTTTAACTCATTCAGATATCGTTGTGAGATAAAATATGGGCGAGAGAAAAACATGAAAGTGATATATTTAATTCTGAGGGGATCATTTTTATTATAAACTCTTATTTACACGCCAAGATAATAATTTAAAACTCTGCAGGGGGAAATGTGATAGTTTTGAATCTGATGATTTAGAGGCATCTACTGATGGATTCACCAGTAGGGGTGAGCCTACAAATTACGTACTTCGGGGGCGGGGCCCTATTCAAGTTTGCATCACCGGAGCATTTCATATTTTATGTAACTCAAATTAAGGGGTAAATTAGGATTCAGCTTTGAGAATGAAATTATTAATTATTGTACTGTATGCATATTGATAGTATTTTCATTGTTTGCATATACAATATTTCACGAAATATTTATCTTACCTAGTCATAATTTTTATGACTAACCCATTGTGGACTCTTTTTTTCAGTCAATAGAAAATACTTATAGCACTCAGAAAGGAATTCCGCCGGAAGAATTGTCGAAGCTCAGGAAAGGCTAAAAGCCTCGTGTGCAAATTTCAAATTCTGATCTTTTTGTATAGATGAGTACTCATAGTTTCTTTTTATTCAGTTGTAACTCAGTGATAAATGAATAAAATACTGTTTTGTATGTTCTTTGTACTGTATTTAGATGTGCTGCGACTTTTTATTGAAATTCTGTTCACAATTTGAAATCATTTAGGAAGCCCGCGAATTTGGGTCTTCACAACTTAGTATCAGAGGGATCCGGTTTCAATAAATTGTGTCGTATCATAAACAGTACGAAGTCATTAAAAACTAAAAATGTAACCTAATTAAAAACTTACGTATAGAAACCTCTAAGTTTATTCCAGTCAACATCATCAAAGGATGCTGGAAGAATGTGAAGTTCAACAACGAGCTAGATCCGAGAAAAGCACTTAAATATATCATTATCAATTTTTAAGTTATCAAGCTAGTTTTCGAAGACGAAAACTCTTTAAGGAGAGAATAATTGTAACACCCTAAATATTTCGCGCACGCAATTTAATTTATTTTTCCTAATGATGAAAAAGGCAGTACGATATTTTTTTTCTCGAGATTTATGTTTTTGCGCATTTTCCGTTTCATTTGAATTTATTTTTAGGGTGCTAATAACAATTGGTTAAG
This sequence comes from Platanthera zijinensis, assembly GCA_039513925.1. Lineage (NCBI taxonomy): Eukaryota > Viridiplantae > Streptophyta > Magnoliopsida > Asparagales > Orchidaceae > Platanthera > Platanthera zijinensis. The sequence continues at coordinate 94,370,182 of CM077098.1, read as the reverse complement.
ATTATATTAATATTAAGTGGACTGGCCTTGTGTTTATGGGCTAACTATTTCTTCAGGCTGATTTAAGTGGCTAGTATTTATTTGGGTTGATTTAATTATGTGGGCTGAGTTGGGCTTGGGTTGGATGGTATGTTGACACTTGGTTGTTGAGGTTTAGTTACTTTGACACTTGGCTTGTGTTTGGACACTTGGCTTGCGTTTGGACACTTGGCTGTTGGCTTATTTGAATAAATGAACCTACTTGAGTTAGCCACTTCAATTTGACTTCTTCTTGCCTCTTCACCGCCTATGCTCCTCTTTAAATACCTTGTGGATTCCCTCCTCCTCATCTCCAAACTGCAGCCCCCTAACTGCTACTCCCTGCTGCCCCTATCTGCTGCTCTTTGCTACCCCGAGTTGCTGCTCTCCGTTGCCCTAAGCTGCTGCTCTTTGCTTCTCCCGAGACTGCTGCCTCTTCTACTACTTTGTTGATTTGTGTCGTAAGTTGTTGTTGTCCTACTGCTGTTACACTTGGCTGCCCTACTGCTACCCTCTCTCCTCCTCCCTCTTTCTCCTCCTTTTGCTGGTTAGTCTATTACTTTCATGGTTGTTTTGAAATTATTTTTTGTGCTGATTTCGAGCCGCCTAATTACTATTTTCACGCTGTTTTGTTGCTGCTGTTTGGCTGTTTGGTAGCTATTTAGAGGCCCTTTGAGCACTGTTTTCCGATATTTTACAGAATAGTATTTTATGAGGACGGATAGTCCATTTGGGGGCTGGTTTTAGCCCATTTCGAGGCATATTTAGGGCTGTCCGACAAGATATGTTGTTACAACTCCTCCCTCCTTACAAGAATTTCGTCCCCAAAACTAAACTCCATACAGGAAGACAGCAACCCAAATTAAGATTCATATTTTTCAGTGTTTTCCAAGGCCCAGAATTTTGAGGATGTCGTCCCGTGATAACCGTATCATTCTAAAGGCAAGGAAAGAGTGAGTTTCTTATTTCTTGATTTAGTATACTCACTTACTTTCCTATTCTGCTTCATTTTATGAAATAAACAAGTTCTTGTGCATATGAGTTTAACTCATTCAAATATTGATGTGCGATAAAATGTGGGCGAGGGAAAACATGAAAGCGATATATTTAATTCTGAGGGGATCATTTTTATTATAAACTCTTATTTACATGCAAGATAATAATTTAAAACTCTACTTGGGGAAATTTGATAGTTTCGAATCCGATGATGTAGAGACATCTATTGATGGATTCACTGGTAGGGATGAGCCTACAAATTATGTTCTTTGGGGGCGGGGCCCAATTCAAGTTTGCATCACCGGAGCATTTCCTATTTTATGTAACTCAAATTAAGGGGTAAATTAAGATTCAGCTTTGAGAATGAAATTATTAATTATTGTACTGTATGCATATTGATAGTATTTTTATGACTAACCCATTGCGGACTCTTTTTTTAGTCAACAGGAAATACTTCTAGCGCTCAGAAAGGAATTTTGCCGGAAGAATTGTCGAAGCTCGGGAAAGGCTAAAAGCCTCATATGCCAATTTCAAATTCTGATCTTTTTGTATAGATGAGTACTCGTAGTTTCTTTTTAATCGGTTGTAACTCGGTCAGAAATGAATAAAATATTGTTTTGTATGTTCTTTGTACTGTATTTAGATGTGCTGCGACTTTTATTGAAATTCTGTTCACTTTTTGAAATCATTTGGGAAGCCCAGGAATTTGAGTCTGCACACAGGTCCACCTACCTAATCAACATCAAATTCAGTATCGGGTTAACCAATCTATTTCAGCAGTTTTGGCTTATGATCGAAATTCCAAAACTATGTTAACCGAATTTTGCACAATATATAACGACGGTCTTGAGAAAACTGCTTATTTGTACATTGATTATGCAAAACACTACAGATGGTTAATCGTAGCTCGAAAATGGATAAGGTTTACAGCTTGGAAAGTTGTGAGCCGGTTATACACAGTATCACCTGCTGAGGGTGAAAGATTTTATTTACGCCTTTTGTTAACTAAAATTTCTGCACCCAAGTCCTTCGAGCACCTACGCACAGTTAATGGTCAAATATGTACAACATTTAAGGCGACTGATGAGCTTCTGGGGCTTCTCGAAGAAGATAATAGCATTTTTAATTGCTTGGAGGGGGCACGATGCTTCAAAATGTCTGCCTCTTTGCGAAGACTCTTAGCAACTATCTGATTATATTGTGAACCAACTAGTGTCCGTACATTGTGGGAGGATAATTTATCTACTATGATGGAAGATTATACAAACACAAGCACTACAAACATTACTTTTTTAACTAACAAATTACTTCATGATTTGAACACCATCCTGCATCAGTATGGTAAAAGTACACTATCTTTTGACTTGTCACGCGCATGTGGAGACATGCATGATTTTTCAAACATTTCGAGCCTAATCGAATACGAACTGTCTATTCCCGTGTCATCCTATGATTTGGCTGCAATCAACAATCTTAATGATGGTCAACTTGCTGCTTTCAACATTATTAGTGATTACATAAGTGAGAAGAAGGATGCAGTATGCTTTGTGGATGGACCGGGTGGAACTGGTAAAACATTTCTATATCAATCATTATTATCGGCATTTTAACATGAGGGTAACATTGTTCTGGCTACATCCTCATCGGGCATTGCAACAAACTTACTGCCGGGTGGGGGCACCGCTCATTCTAAACTGAAAATTCCCATCAACCTGGATAAAAAAAAATTTTGTGATAATAGTAAACAATCCCAAGCCCGTGTTTTAATACAACATACGTCTGCAATTATTTGGGATGAAGCTCCTATGACGCATCAAAAATATTTTGAAACAGTTGATCGTACTTTTCGGGATGTGCTTGGGAACGATAAACCATTCAGTGGGAAAGTAATTATATTGGGAGGAGATTTTCGTCAGGTTATGCCAGTTATAATCAATGGTACGAAACTACAAATAATTCGTGTTAGCATCATCGAATCATTTCTGTGGGCGGACATTCATTTACTGCGACTAAAAAATATATGAGAGACTGAAATGATGTTCAATTCTCCGAGTTCTTACTTAGGGTTGGGGATGAGGTTGAGCCTTGCGTTGTTGATGACATGATTCGAATTCCCGATAATATGGCCTTGCCGTGGGAAGGAGAGCACTCTATCGTCAACAAGCTAAATGCAAAGTGCCTCCATCTTTTTCCTAGAGTTGAGACTACTTATTACTCTTTTGACTCTATCAGAGAGGAATTTAGAAACTTATACCTGCCTGAATTATTGAACTCTATTAATTCGGGAAATCTACCCCCCACACAAGTTGACCTTGAAAAGGGGTGTACCATTATGCTTATCTGAAACATTGACTAAAAAATTGGATTGTGCAACAGTACAAGGCTTATATGTAGAAGATTTGGTAGGAATGTCATCGAAGTAGATATCCTCGGAGGTCGATTCAAAGGCCTTAGAGTGTTTCTTCTATGCATGCCACTCAAAAGTGCAGAAGATGCCAGAATGTCGTTTGAATTGACAAGAAAGCAATTTCCAGTGCGTTTAAGCTTCGAACTTACAATTAACAAGTCTCAGGGCCAGATAATTGGTAATGTTGGCATATACCTGCCAAACCATGTGTTCAGTCACGGCCAACTATACATTGCATTATCGCGGGGGGTCTCGGAAAATACAACAAAAATTTTTGTAAGGAACTATACGGTCGACAGGCATGCAGGCGTGTACACTAAAAATATTGTCTATAAGGAGATATTTGATCTTATTACGAGAAGATTGGCAAATTCCCAGTAATATAGTCAGCACTGACAAAGCCTCTACCTTAGACAGATGATTCATTCTTCATTCTATCTCACAGAAATCTGGCCCGTTGTTGTTTGTTGCATACTTGCATGACAGTGTCGGCATGTAGATGTCCGTAATAGATGCTCAAGAACTTGAGTAGCGGGATAACAGTACCTCGCACATAAATGGTGTGGTGATGGTTGGGCAACTGTATTGTCTACGGAGTGGCAAGACAACAAATGGTGAATAAATGAATGGTTAATGTTATTTCTACATATGTCTCACATCTTTGAAACCTTTACCTTGAACTCCAGGAAGAAGAACTACGGGAAGACAAACTCTTGTAGACAATCCTTCAACTAAGTTATTTTGTGGAAACATTAATGCAGCTGGATGATCATTGATTGCACTGTAGGTAATATTTGGAACGCATTAGGTATGCTGAGTAAGCGTCTTTCCCGAATACGCTCACTCCTTCTCTGGTTCTGCAGTTGTAGCTGTGTCTGTATGGCATTGTAGCGATTGTAGTGTCTCCGTAGTGAACCTATTAAAATCAAAATAATTTAGGTCATTCTGATAAATGGATTAGCCTTGAAGTTTGAATCCTATTGCACTCAAGTCAACATCTTGCAAATCGCAATACCTGGGGGGATTGTCACGTGGTTATTGCGCTTCTGTCGAGCATTCATTCTTATTATGGTTTGTCTCACGTCATGCGTGTCGGATCGCATTCCGCCTGGTGCCATGACTGTATTGCGAGCGAGCGAGCTTTGTTGGGTAACATTAACATGAATAATGGAAGTAACGTGATCCATGTCATCTACATGTAGTGAGAATATTAGTAGAGAGAGAAGTACTGAAGATTTAATGATGGGAAGTGCAGCTTGAAGGTGTAGTTCAGTACTTGTTCCTTGTTGGCATGGTGATGGTTGGATAGCTGTATTTTCTACGCATTGGAAAACTAACAATTGGTAAATAAATGAATGGTTAATGTTATTGGTAAATAAATGAATGGTTATTTTTATTGTTAAATAAATGAATGGTTGGATAGTCGTATTGTCTACGCATGGTAAAACTAAAAAATGGAAACCTTTACCTTGATCTTCCGGAAGAAGAACTACAGGAAGACGAATGCTTGTAGACGTTCCTTCGACTAAGTTATTTTGTGGGAACAGTAATGTAGTTGGATGATCACTGATCGCACCATAGGTAATATTTGGAAGCATCGCGTTAGGTATGCTGAGTAAGCGTCTTTCCTGAATACGCTCACTTTTTTTATGATTTTGCATTTGTAGCTGTGTCTGTTTGGCATTACGGCAATTATACGGTCTCCACAGCGAACCTATTAAAAATTATAATATTTTAGGTCATTCTGATAAATGGATTAGCCTAGAAGTGTGAATCCTATTACACTCAAGCCAACATTTTACAAATTGCAATACTCGAGGGGATTGTCATGTGGTTATTGCGCATCTATCGAGTATTGTTTCTTATCGTGATTTGTCTCACGTCATGCGTGTCGGATCGCATTGCGCCTGGTTTCATCGATGTATTGTGAGTGGGCGAGATATGTTAGGCAACATTAACGTGAACAATAGTATCAACGTGATCTACGTTGTCTGCGTGAACAACATCACTTGCCTGTTCTATAACGCCCCAAAACCCAAATACAACTTGGTCAATATATTTATAATACCCCTAGTGAAGCCCTATGAATATTGGTGATGAATTGGAAGTGTTTTGAAGGACTTTTGGATCCCTTATAGTTTCACACAGGTTGTGACACGGGTGTGTCCAAAGCCGTGTTGAGGAATATAGTCTGTGACACGGGTGTGTCCAGGGCCGTGTCGTGCTCTGTATTTGGCCGTGTATTGTGATTGAGGAACACAGGTTCTGACATAGGTGTGTCTAGAGCCATGTCGAGGAAGACGGACTGTGACACGGGTGTGTCTAGGGCCGTGTCGTGCTCTATATTTGGCTGTTTTATTGTGATTACGGGACACGACCTATGACATAGCTGTATCACAAGCCGTGTATGGACCCAGAGAGACCATTCTAAGGTCAAATCAAGGCATTTCATTTTATTTAGGTGGGAACCGACGGTCCAGAGTCGTTCTTGGTTAGATAAGGTCGGGAAATGAGGGTTTAAACCTCATTTCCTTTGGCCCTTTCTTTTTTTAAGAGGTAGAGAGGGGAGAGCAAAGGGAGAAGAAGAAGGAGGAATCTCGCCATTATTGGAGCTTCAGAGCTCCAAATCGCGAGCCGAGTCTAGATCCGCGGAGGTGAGTCCGTTGTGGTGGTTTCATCCAGATAGTTTCTCCTCCATGGGGCCGAAGCAAACCTCTAGGGTAATGATTCTCTACTTGGACATGTGAAGTCCTCTTTCTTTTGTATAGGAAACCCTCTCCCGCGAATGTGCGGTGAGCGTGGGGTATTCCTTCGGGTAGATATGGATTATCCCCTTAGTTTTGCATATAGAGTTCGGAATCGAAGTACGGACATAGGCATGGTGTGTGAAGCCCATCCGGACGTGTTGGTCTGGATTGGTGATGTTTTCATTATACATGAATTACTAGAGAAGACTCCGTGTTGTATATTTTCGGGGTTTTATGCGGTAGATTGCAGTAGGGAACTTTGGGGACTAACCCCAAGGAGCACTCAGAAAACTTGGCAGAAACGCATTTCTGCTAGGTACCACGCTACGGTAGTGTTACTGTCGGCGGTAGCTCTGTGAGAGAGCTGTTGTGAGGCCTGTCTCGTGGGGACTTGGGGGCCAGGTTGTGGGGCTGAGAGCTCTGGGAGCCCAGCTTGGTGGCCTAAGTGTCGACCTTGTGCATAACCAAGTTATGTATTATTATATGATCGATTCTTCGGGAATCGGGGAGGCTGACCAGCGCCGATGACTTTAATTGACATGGCGATGTGAGCAACGGGTTGAGCTGAACCGTACCCGCTCTATGTGATTCAGTTAAAGAGACGTAATGTACGTGGCACTTACCGGGGGCATGGAGGGCGAGTCTTAGGCTTCGGCCGAAAGACTTAAATGCTCACGATGGTTGTCGTCCTGGGGGTGGTGGTGAAGCCTCAGAATTGACCAGGTTCACCGATAATGTGCCCTGAGAACACGGGGTGTGTTTCCATGCGAGCCTATGCCTGTGGTGAAGTGTACTTTAATTGTACTTTCTATACTATGGTTGGATATACTAAAGAAATGCAGGGAAGGAGCACCGCCGGCCTGAGTAAGGGGTGGGGTCGTTATAATTTGGTCAGTTTTAGCTGACCGTTGCCTTGTTTTACAACTGTTCAGTGGATTGCTGTGCAGGAATAGGTGAGCCAAGTGGTAAGTAGCGGGCTGAAGCCCTTGATGCTGTGCTGGCCCTTGAAGGTCAAAGCGAAGTGTTTTCTTTTACTATTATCATGTGTGGTCAGCCTGCGTGCCGAAGTATGTAAAACACTTACTGTTTAAGAAAACTGTTGTAAGGCCTTAAGGCCAAGTCTTTTGTGTATGTTCTTTCATTCTTATTATGGCTATAGTGGACATTCATGTGTTGTTTATGGGTTCTTATAATTGTTTTAAAAAGCTTCCGCTAGAATGCTCTAGGTTAGGATTCGAATTCCTACGGTGGTATTTTGGTATTAATACGTAACTCTGCTAACTGTCCGTGGTATATGGCGTGGGGCCCCGACCGGACATTCTATTATATTCCATATGACGGATGGGGGTATTACATGTTCCATGTATGCTGCACAAAGTGGATAATAGTGGGATATATTGGTTGCGAATAATAGAGTAGGTAATAGCGTAGTCATAGAGTTTGATAGGAATTATGTAAATCGCGACGATCTTGAGGTGGCAGTTGTCTTGGTCTTCGTCCCCTAGGGAGGAATGCAATAGGTGGGATGTTTGTTGTACTATTCAAAATGATGTTTTTCGTTGAAGCATGTAGAGGTGGTATAAGTGAACTCCCTTCGACCATGTTACGTGCCTCTCATTGTTCTGTAGTCAGGCTCTAAGTCATCCTCCCGCAGATGACGAAGCTTGCGTCTGCTCATGTTACGTGCCTCTCGTTGTTCTGTAGTTGGCATCTTTCACTCTATGTTAAAAGGAGTCAAAAACCGCAAACATATGAGAAATTTATTTTTTTTGTAGTACGATGGTTTTATCCATTATACTTTTGTGTTATTAAAGTTGTCTAATTTTAAAGATAGTACATGACAAATCATTTATTGTGATCACACCAAACATAACCAAAAAATTATTTTGTTTAAGCGATGATGTGACCGTTATAATAATCCTATTTGATGGCAAAGTTGGGTTGCAACCAACAAATAGAAAATATTAAGCAAAATAGGGAATGTAAGGAGGAGATAGATTGAGAGTGCTAGCATAAAAGTTAGGTCGCAGGTAAGGACAACACATAAAGCATATAATGATTAATTGGATAGCCCTGTAATTTTGTACCCTAATAGTGGACAATTAATGAAGACGAAACTCTTAACAATTCATATCATGAGTCTAAAAAAATCAACTATCAGTTCTCATACCAAGTTCTCACACAAAATTGTATTGCCAAGTTGAGTTAATAACAATTTTATTATACTGAGCATTGGACAGTAATGGGAAAGGATTAAAAAAAGGCAGATTCAAAATAAAGTTGAGTTGACCTGGTGCCAAAAGTTGGTGTGAGAAGCTGATTAAAAAGATGAAATTATAAAGTATAAATTACGTTGGATAGTTTAGATTAGATTTTTGGTTTCAATTCAACGCCTGAGATGAAGTTCAAAGAGCGGGCTTCGTCCGCACTTGGTTGGCTTCGCCTGCCCACGACAGTTCGCAACAGTTATTAACTTTTGTTAGAAGGAGTCAAAAGCTGTAAACATCATTAACTTGAGAGCATGAACTATATACTACAAAACTTGAGAACTCATTTAAAACTTTTGTTAGAAGCATATTAATTTTCACTGCGATGTATGTCAGTCCAAAGGGAAAAAATACATAAAGTTTTGTAGATTGGAGAGCATGACAGCAATGGGAAAAAAGCCCACCAAAACCATAAATTTTTAAAGACAAATCAATTAATTATTCTAGCTCACCTGCAACACAAATCAACTATCTCCAACTGCGAAACTTGAAAGATGAAGTGGTAGAGAATGCCTTTGAAAACCAATATAAAACAAATTTTTAGCTCTCATAAAATATTCCATCATTTTTAGCCCCCATCACATTTACAAAATATTAAAGTGATTTAATATGGAATATTTTCCTCGCAATCATAACCAATACATCACAAATCCTTGAAAGTTATTAAAAAAACAAATTTTTAGAGAACCAAAAATTGATACCAGCAATAGCTGTGGGAAAACCAATAAATATGAGAAATATAGGGAGTGAAATGGTTTAGAGATAACAACTAACAATGTTATGCTACAAAGCCAGGTGAACTAATTAGAAAAAAAAAGCGAAGCCTATTGAGTGAACCCATGAAAATTTTTCTGAAATGATCTTTAGTGGATGCGAAGTTGCAAAAATCAGCACTATACACATGATCATATTCTTCATCTGTCTTTTCTTATCAATTTTTTTATAATGGTGGTGTGTGCTATTAGTGTAAGTTCGAAATAGTAATGATTCCTTTTTTTTATAATCGGCACTATGTGATTGTTTCAATTATTCTTTAAAACACGAAGCAATGATCTAAGCGTTGTTATATACACATGATCATTACAGAGATCGGCACTGTACACATGATCTTAGTGGCTGCATGTGAGGCAGTGGGGGGGAAGTACAAAGTAGAGGAGAAGCAAATAAAGGAATATACCGAGAATCAGAGGCAGGGCTTGAAGTCGCCGGAGATGGAGGATGCTGGGACAGGAGGCTGTGAGTTAGAGAATCAGAGGTAGATGTTGAAGTAACCAGTGACAGAAGAAGCTACGATAGGAGGCCTCTTCTGGGGAGCTTGATTTCGGGGGCGAGCGGGAGATTAGGTGTATGAGGGGCTTATGAAGCTTCGATTAGGTGAGGAAGGAAGCAGCAACAGGACCTGAAAACTTGCTGTCGGTGAAGAAAAGAAAGTCTCGATTATTTTTTGATGGGGGCGAACGAGCGATGGAGAGGGTAAATAAGCCAGTCAAAAGATTTTAGCCTTCGAAATTTTGTGCAGGAGTTCTGCCGCCAAAAGATTTTAGGCTTTCAAAATTAAGATTCAAATGAAAGTAGATTTTAGGAGGGGAGATATTAAATTGTCTGATATGGGATGAGACCTTGAAGCTTGCTGCTTTCGGCTGAAATGATGGAAAAAAGTTACGGCTCGGGTAAAAAAAGCTGGCGGAGTAGCTGAAAAATAAAAAAGAAATCAAGCTCCCTTTGCGGGCTGCTATGAAAGAAATCAAGCCAAAAGACTTATTTATAATAGGTTGCTGCTTTCGGTGATATTAAAAAAATATTTATTTAGGTTGGTTGAGATTATGAGATTGGTGTAGATTTAACGATTTAGATGAAATCCAAAAGACTCATTTATAATATAGTATAAATATATACATATATTGAGAGATATATATATATATATAAGCTCAAGCTTTTTTAAGCTTAAAAAAGCTTGAGCTGGTTCTCCCACAATATATTTCGGAATTAGGCAAATAATATATGCATTTTGTAGCCAAGTACGAGATCTAAATCTTTCATGTTGAATATTTTTCTAAAATTTGCACGGTTTAGTCGGAATCTGACACGAAAAGTTGCTGACTCGAATTTTGAAATTTATTATTATTATATTCAATTCGAGCTAGCAACCTTTCGGGTCATATTCCGGCTAAATCGTGCAAATTTTGGAAAAATGTTCAACATGAAAGTTGTAGATCACGTTCTTGACTACAACATGCATATATTATTTGTCTAATTCCAACATGTATTGTGGGAGAACCAGCTCAAGCCTTTTTTAGGCTTAAAAAAGCTTGAGCTTATATATGTTATTCTGATATATATATATATATACTATTATACGAAAACTATTCTTTGGTGAAACATTGCATGATGTCCCTATATTGCCCTTATAGTTGTATTCATAATTACATAATTATACCAAACTTTATATTAGTATATTATAAAGACAATATCATTTTAGGTAATTACATAACTTTATAATATTAAAATACAAAAAATAAAAACACTAGATACCCTAAACCTATTGTCTCTAGCTATGAATGACAAGACAAAAATTAATGTTTTAACGTTAAAATATAATTTGTTTTACAAAATAAAAATTGTATTCTTGATTTATATTTTTTTACGGTCATTTTGAGTACTCATATGTATATGTTGCGGGTCGGGCGGAGCCCGCCGGGAGCAGGCAAAGCCCGCCGTCGTCGGTCGGTACTGTCGCGCGAGGCCATAGAAGCGGGTACTGTCCACGACAAATGTTGCCGCCTACGACAAATGTCGCCGCCCCCGACAAATGTTGCCGCCGATGACAAATGTCGTCCCCACGACAAATGTCGCACCACCGGCGAATGTCGCATCCCGGCGAATGTCGCACCCCGCTGAATGTCGCACACCGCCAATTGTCGCACCCCCGCCGAATGCCCCCAGGGCCGAAGGCCCGTGCCTGTCACTTGTGTGTGTGTGTATATATATATATATATATATATATATAAATATAATATACGGAATTCTTTATATTCGGGCGTACGGAATCACATTTTTGGGGGTGAAGGAGGTTTCAAATCGAAAAGTGATCAACATGAAAGTTGTAGATCTCGGCGTTCCAAATAACTTTTATGTTGATTACTTTTTGATTCAGAGCCTCCTTGGCTTTCTATTTGGGACCCGAAAATCGGAAATTCCACATATTACTGTAACAGTCTCGCAGCCCCAATTTTCGGGTCCCAAATTGAAGGTCAAGGAAGCTCCAAATCAAAAAGTGATCAACATGAAAGTTGTTCGGAACGCCGAGATCTACAACTTTAATGTTGATCACTTTTCAATTTGAAACATTCTTGCCCCTTGACCGTACGCCCGTACGCACAATATATCACCCATATATATATATATATATATATATATATATATATATATATATATATATATACACACACACACATATATATACACACAGGGTCGGACCTAGGTTCGGACACACCCGGGCACGTGCCCGGGTGTGTTTTTACTCCATTTTCATCGGGGGGAGAGCTTAATCCCGCGTGCCCGTGCCGCTGTGCCCTAGCCCGTCGTCGCCGCTGCTGCGCATCTCGCGAATCCCCCTAATCCCTCTTCTTTGCTGCCCTAGCCTGTCGCCCGTCGCCGTCGCCGTACGGGAGCACCCGCGAATCCCTCTTCTTCGCCGATCCCTGCATCCGCCAGTATGATTCTTCTTCTTCTTCTTCTTCTTCTTCTTCTTCTAACTAAGATTGTTTTGCCTCTTCTTACCGTTGCAAGCTTGGTTTCTGATTTTTTTGCCTCTTTAAACTAAGATTTGATTTCTGATTTTTTTGCCTCTTCTTACAGTTGCAAGCTTGGTTTTTTTGCCTCTTCTTACAGTTGCATGGAGCATGAAACATGAAGCATTTCCCTTGGACCTGTGAGTAAATCAGCTCTTCTCCATTCCACTATTTCAAAGTTGTTTTGTATAATTCAAGTCTCATATTTTTTATTTATGGTGCTTGTTCTTGAAGTGACTCCTTGACCTTGAGGACCTATAGTAATTAATCAAGAAATAAATAATCTGCTTCTAACCCTTGCATAGAGACTCACGCCAAGGTATACAAATTTTCATCCTTTTGACATTTGAGAAAACAGCATCACTCAAGTGATAGCAGACTTTAGTGTATTGAAAAGTAAGATCAACTCTGGAATACACTTAGTAAATTATTTACATGGTGCCTGGGTCAGATTAAAATCCTAGTTCCGCCACTATTAATACACATAAATATACGAGCATCTTTGCACGAGCTACGCCCGTGCTCGATGCTCTCGGGGGCCTTCGGCCGCTTCCAGGCGGGCTTCACCCGTGCTCGACGCATCTACGAGCTGTGCTCACAACATATACGTATGAGTACTCAAAATGACGGTAAAAAATATACATCAATATTATCATTTTTATTTTGTAAAAAATGTACATTTTGACGTACAAAAAATAATTTTTCTCTTTCTCTCTCTTCAATCTATATCTAATTCCCGCACTCTCTCTCTCTCTCCCGGCCATTCTACTGTTCTATCGCACAATCTCCCCTACCTCTCTCCTCTCTCTCCATCTGTTTCTCTCTCACAGCAGCTCTCTATATAATATATATTATATATCATATATTATATAACACTCAATTCTATTTTTTTTCTCTTCCTTTCTTTCTCTCTCTAAAATATACATATTTTTTTTTGTTGCGCGTAGCCCACCGCCCTAATCTTATAATATACTAGTGTGTACTGGCTATATTAGTTAACAATATGTAATAGTATTTATATTATTGGGTATAACTAATTCTGAAGTGTCAATTATACTAGTCTTAAGATTATAGTCAGCATAGATTAGTGTCCATATGATGCTGGCTCGAGCATATTATAACTAATATAATAGTTATAAAGGGATTGATACGCTCATAGTGCGTATGGGCTAACTCTGCATTGCTTTCGAAAACTAATTGTACTCATATGTTACAATTCGATCTACTAAACTATTGGATCACTAGTGATACTATAACATTCAATCACTAGGTCTTTATAATACAGGTTATACATATTATTGATCACTTAATTACCACGCATTGCTATATAGCCATATATGATAGTACACTTATATCATCACGATTAAGTATACACTCAGAATGTTGGTATAAGTTAGATAGTTATGGACTAACATTATAGTCTTGCATGTTAACCCTTGTAAGAGCACGGGCACATTGAAATTCATAACAAACTTACCGATAAAGTAACCACATGGTGCAGCAGTCAAACTGCTAGCCGCAGCGTAGTTGGGCACAAACTACTGGTCGTAGTTGTTGGGCACAAACTGTTGCAGCAACAGTTGGTGCAAAACTACTACAACAGCAGTTGGTGCAAAACTGCTGCAGCAGCAGTTGGTGCAAAATTGCTACAGCAGCAGTTGGTGCAAAACTATTGTTTGTTGAAGGGTTTGTTACAAAAGTTTGGCACAAACTGCTACAGTAGTTGGCACAAACTGCTACAACAGTTTGTGCTGCAGCAGTTGCCACAAACTGCTGTAGTAGTTGGCACAAACTGCTACAGCAGTTTGGCACAAACTGCTGCAGGGTTTGCTACAGCAGTTTAGCACAAACTGCTGCAGTAGTTTAGCTCAAACTGCTGCAGCAGTTGGCACAAACTACTACAGCAGTTGGCACAAACTGCAACAGCAGTTTGTGCATAAATTGTTGTAGCAGTTTGACACAAACTGCTGCATCAGTTGGCACAAACTCCTGCCAGCAGTTTGGCACAAACAGTTTTGGCAAAACGCCAAGATTTGTGCCCAAACTGCTGTAAGAAGTTGTGTGAAACTGTTGCCAGCAGTTTGTAATTTTATTATATGGATGTTGCTTAAACTCTTAAGAACCCCACCTGCTCATTTCATGTTTGATTTATGTCCAATGTTTATTCTTTGATGTGAAGACATGTGGTTTCTTGTTTTATGTCACATTGTTAGTATTTTTTCAAATTGTTATTTATTTTAACTTTATATGTAATTAGAATAAATATTCAACCTGTGTTTCAATTTTATTTATTATGCAGGTAATTGAACAGTTTTATTTATTATGCTTGAAATTTGAAAAGATGATGCGTGCGGTAGATGATGTATGAAAGAAGTTGAATGCTCATCAATACAATGCCAATGAAGCTAATGATTAAAGAAGGAAATTTTGAAGCTGCATGGTGCTTGTTTTGTTTCATTAGTTTTTATTTGCATTGAGAAATATATATATGTTGAATGATTATGTTTTTTTGGAAGTTTATATTCACTTGAAACAAGTTTGTTTATCATAAATGTGATCTTTTGCATGTTTATACTCCTCAAACTTAATGATGATGTATTATATGGGTATTTTTTTTTGCTATAATTAGAGATATATTATTTGGACAACAAATTGTAAAAAATCTCTCAACATTTCTTAATACCACTCTCAAAACATTTAAAATGTTAAAAAAATAATTTTTATAAAAAAATATTTATAATTTTAATTAAGATTTTAAAAGCATAATTATTTTAGAGCTTAGATTATCATAAATTTTATTTGTTTTTATTTTTTTCTCAAATGCAATAGAATATTACGTTTTTTTAAAACGTCATTGTAGAGTTTTAATTACAGTGACGTTTTGTAAAAAATATCGTGTTAGAGTTAATATTTATCTTCATGCTTTTTAAAAAGTGTCACGATAGAGTAATTTCTTATAATGACGTTTTTGGAAAGTGTCGCGGTAAAACAATTGTCAATCATGAGGTTTTTTGAAAAACATGTCACCGTAGAGTAACTGTCAATCACGACGTTTTTTGAAAAAAAATGCCACCATAGAGTAATTGTTAATCACGACGTTTTTTTTGAAAGCGTCGCAAGGTGCTATAGCGACATGCGCAATCGTGATGATTTAGTGACATTTTATAAACATCACAAAAACTATCGTCACTAAAGGCATAAAAAATTTCACCGTAAAACGACTTTGTTGTAGTGCTCTCTCCCGCTCTCTCCTCTATCCCCTCTCTTTCTTTCCCTCCCTCTCTCTATCCTTCTCATGTTATAGGCTTAGGATATCTAGAGATTTTAAATTTTTTATATTTAAAAAATAGACGGCTGCTGAGTAATGGATCTAGATCCGACGTCCGTAATCTCTTCAATGAATTTATAATTCATGAGTTTTATATTTATTTATATATGATAAAGATATATACATATATAGAGATATATGTATACATATATAGAGATATAAGTATACATATATAGAGATATAAGTATACATATATAGAGATATATATACATATATACATACATACATACATATATATATATATATATATATATATATATATATATATATATATATATATATATGTATATATATATATATACATATAGATACATACATACATACATATAGATACATACATACATGCATACATATATATATATATACATACATACATTGATATATACATACATACATAGTAACATAGATATATACATACATACATTAACAGGAGCGAATTCAGGATTCAAAGTAAGGGGGGGCCCAAAAAAATTGTGAATCAAAATATAATAAGCAAAAAAATTTCTAATTTGAAAAAATTTAGCATTAACAATAAAAGAAAAATTACAATATGTATGTTACCTTATTTTAATTGTGCACACCGTTTTTCAACTCATAGAATTCATCAATGATCACATTTTTCTCGATCTTCTCTGTTATTTCTCGTTCTATGTAGAGAGTCATACAATTTGCCAGAAAATCATCCTCCATTTTATTGCGCAGTCTTGTTTTAATAAGCTTCATAGCAGAAAATGATCATTCTGTAGTCGCTGTTGAGACCGGAAGTGTCAAAATTAGCTGAATTAGTTTGTCAAAATTAGCCGAATTAGCTTGTCAACTGACGGTCACTGTTAGGGAAGAGCTCTTCCTAAGAGGCTCTCAGCGAGCCCTAGCGGAAAGGGGAGAGGGAGACGACTCAGATGAGAGAAGCGAGAGAGACGATTTCTATCTGTCTAAGAGAGAGAAATTGGATCTGAAAATAAGTTCACAGGAGTTATTAACTATATATACATATATATATTTATATTATATGCATAACTTATATTTTATAATTTATAAATTTCATCACTTATATTATATATATAACTTATATTTTATAATTAATAAAAAATAAAGCTACATAAACTTCAAAATCCTTGGGGGGGGGGGGGGCGGGCCCCCCTTGCCCCCCTCTGAATCCGCCACTGCATACATAGGTATATATATACATATGTATATATATATATACATATATATAATATATATACATATATATATATATATATCTGCCACTATAAAAGAAATATCAAACTCATGAAATAAAAATTCATTGGAGTACCCTGTGCCGTCGGATATATCTTGATTTTTCAGCAGCCGCCAGATATTTATATCATTAAAAAAAGAAAAGTTGTAGACCTCCTAAAGCTATTAATCTTCAAGGCCAAGAAAGAGAGAGAGAGGGAGAGAGAGAGCGGCGGGGAGGAGAGAGAGAATATATTACTATATTAGATATATTACTATATTATTATATTAGAGAGAGGGGGAAAGAGAGAGAGAGGCGGAGAGGGAGGGAGAGAGGGTGAGAGGACGGCGGGTTACGGGCGGCAAAAAAAGTATATTATAGAGAGAGAAAGAGAGGGAGAGAGAGAAAGAAAAAGAGAGGAGAGAGGGAGAGAGATTAATTATTGTAAGTCAAAACGCACGTTTTTTACAAAATAAAAATTGCAATCGTGATTGATATTTTTCTACGGTCATTTTGACTACTCATATGTACATGTTGTGGGCACGGCCGCCGGGGGCGGGCGAAACCCGCCGTCGACGGGCTGACACTGTCGTGTTTGGCCGTAGGGGCGGAGCCCCGTGTCGAGCACTCGTCGTGGGGGCGGGCGAAGCTCACCATCGTCGGACGGGTACTGTGACGCATAGCCATCGAGCCTTATGGCTACGCCCGACATACATATATATATATATATATATATATATATATATATATATATATATATATATATATATATATATATATATATATATATATATATATATATATATACGAGTAACAGGCACGGGCCTTCGGCCCGGGGGACATTCGGCGGGGGTGCGACATTCGGCGGGGGTGCGATATTCAGCGGGGGTACAATATTCAGCGTGGATACGACATTCGTAGTATGGGCATTTGGCGGGGTGCGACATTCGTCATGAGGGCAACATTGGTCGTGGGGGAGACATTTGTCGTGAGAGCGACATTCGTCGTGGGGGCGACTTTCGTCGCGGGGTTGACATTCGATGTGGGGGAGATATTCGTCGTGGGGGCGACTTTCGTCGTGGGGCCGACATTCGTCGTGGGGTTGACATTCGTCGTGGGGGCGGCATTCGTCGTGGGGCGGCATTCGTCGTGGGGCGGCATTCGTCGTGGGGGCGGCATTCGTCGTGGGGGCGGCATTCTTCGTGGGGGCGGCATTCGCCGTGGGGAGGCTTTCGTCGTGGGGGCGGCTTTCGTCGTGGGGGTGGCTTTCGTCGTGGGGGCGAACTTTCGTTGTGGGGGCGAACTTTCGTCGTGGGGGCGAACTTTCGTCGTGATGGCGGCAGATTTGAAAGATCTTAATTATAAGAAAATACAACTTAAAAGCATGTACTGATACCATTGACAGTTGCAGAATAGAAAAGCACATAATTCTAAAAAAACAAAAGAAAAAATAATAGACAAAATTGAGAAAGAAGTGGATACTTACTGTTTGTTGATATCCTCTTGTCTGGCTTTTCACATTTGTTGGCACCAAAAATCGATAGCCTGGATTGATTCTGGAAGATAGTATGTGTTGAAGGGTATTGGAAGAATGAAACTTTAGTTGTCGGTTGGTGAAAAATACCCGATTTTTGATGCCCTAATAATGTAAAGTTGGAGAGCGCGGAGGAGGACTGCACATAGGTTAGTGTGGCGGAGGAATCCTTTCGCGAGGGAGGGGAAAGATGCCATCGTTGGGAGAGAACGATGAGGTAGGCGCAACAAAGGAATTTCCATAGCAGGGCGTGGAAAAGTCGAGCAGGAGGGATTGTGGTACGCCGCGATTAAGAAATGCAGTGGACGCGATTTCCGCTTCGTAGGGGATGTAGATAAGGTCGGAGAAAGTAGGCAGCACACGGGCTGGGCTTTTCCAGAGGCGGCGAGGGTGTTATGCGTGGAGAAGAAGTGGATCGCGGGGGAGAAGGCTGGGGGGAAGGAGAGAGACCTAGCTATCAGGGTTTTGAAGAGTTACAGCCGGGTTTTTATTGTTTATTTTTTTAAAATAAGAATATAATGTTGGATCGAACGGTTAGAATCGATTAGGCGTCTTGCATATCTTGCCAAATCCCTTTTGATGATATTTCTTTTTAATATAGTATAGATATATATATATATCACTATAATAGAAATATCAAACACATGAATTTTAAATTCATTGAAGTGATTTCGGCTGTCCGATTTGAATCCATTTTGCAGCAGTCGTCTGATCAAACGAACCCCTCTCTCCACTTTTTCGTAAGAATCCTAAACCTACTAAAGGGGTCCTAAAGTTATGTAGGTTACTTCAAAAAAATACTCACCAAGCCCACCCGCTAAAGCCCCCGATTTTAGAAGCGCAGCCCGCAAGCCCGCCCACATAGTTCACGGATTTTAAGCGCAGTCTGTCACAACCCGCAAGCCGACCAGCCCTGCAGCCCGCGTGATTTCAAACAATTACTGCAGAAAACAATATTTAAACCAGAAAAGTTCAAATGTACAGGCGGTGTTAGACTATAACAGGCGGGTGAACAGTGCTCACGCCACTGTTCACCCGCCTGTTATATTTTAAATTAAAAAATTATTTTATTTTTAAAAATTGTTTTATTAGAATTAAATATTTAAAAAGCAGGCGGGTGAACAGTGCTCACGCCACTATTCACCCGCCTGCTTTTTAATGTTTTATTTTTTTACTTAATTGTTTTATTATTTTACTTAATTATTATAAATATCAATTTTATTTTTTAATTAATTATAAAAAGCAGGCTGTTGGGTAGGGGGCGGCCCGCCGTCGCCGGCCGGGTACTATGGCGCGTCGCCATCGGGCCAGAGGCCCGTGCATGTCACATATAATAATTAAGAATGTATATATATATATATATATATATATATATATACATATATATATATATATGTATATATATATATATACATACAAGTGAAAGTCACGGGCCTTCGGCCCTGGGGGCATTCGGAGGGGGTGCGACAATCGGCGGGGTCCGACATTCGGCGGGGTGCGACATTCGGCGGGATGCGACATTCGTCGGTGGTGCGACATTTGTCGTGGGGACGACATTTGTCGTGGGGACGACATTTGTCATGGGCGACGACATTTGTCGTGGGCGACGACATTTGTCGTGGGCGGCGACATTTGTCGTGGACAGTACCTGCCCGCAACATATACATATGAGTACTCAAAATGACCGTAAAAAAATATAAATCAAGAATATAATTTTTTATTTTGTAAAACAAATTATATTTTAACGTTAAAATATTAATCTTTCTTTTGTCATTTCTAGCTATAGGCCATAGGTTTAGGATACCTAGTATTTTTATTTTTTGTATTTAAATATTATAAAGTTGTGTAATTACCTAAAAGGATATTTATTTTATAATATACTAATATAAAGTGTGGTATAATTGTGTAATTATGAATACAACTATAAGGACAATATAGGGACATCAAGCAATGTTTCACCAAAGAGTAGTTTTTGCATATTAGTAGAGATATATATATATATATATATATATATATATATATATACACACACACGAGTGTCCGACATAGGGCTCCGACCTTATGGCTACGCGTCACAGTACCCAGCCGGTAACGGCGGGCTTCGTCCACCCATGACAGGTCGATGCGGGCTGCGCCCGCATCAATCCGTGTCGAGCACTCACCTTGGGGTCTGGTGAAGCCCGACATTGTCGGGCGGGTACTGTGGCGCATAGCCATCGGGCCTTATGGCTACGCCCGACATACATATATATATACATACATATATATATGTATGTATATATATATCTATATATATATATATACACGAGTGTCCGACATAGGCCTCCGCCCTTATGGCTACGCGACACAGTACCCAGCAGGTAACGGCGGGCTTCGCCCGCCCATGACAGGTCGATGCGGGCTGTGCCCGCATCAATGTTAGATGCGTCCGCATCAATGCGCGACAATAACCTGCCGATGACGGCAAGCTACACATGCTTTTTCGCCGGCTGCGTTCCCTTTCGAGCAGGCTGCGCCCACATTCGTCTACAGGTAGGCGGGCTTCTCCCGCTTTTGCAAGGGCAACCTGTCACGGAGCTCCGCACAAATGCAACCCGACATGGGGATCCGCCCCTTCGACCAAATGAGTTAGTACCCTGCCAGAATTTCCGGTGAACCGATGATGGAATGGAGCCGAGAAATCACAGGTTGGAAGGGAGGAGTGATGGATTTCAGAGCACGACGACAACCCCTGCGAAAAAATGAAAACAAAAAGCTTACCAGCGATCGACGTCGGAATGGAGCCGAGCTAGCACGGGTGGGATGGGAGGTGAGATGGAATTCAGAGTACGTTGGAGAGGAAGAAGCCGCCTAGGGATTTCGGGGTGTTATTTCGTGCGATGCGAAAAGTTTCAAAAATAATAAAATAGACGGAGAAGAATTCAAATTAAAGTAGAATCAACGGTCTTAATTTAATGAGGAGCTCATATAAGATGTTCAAGATCTTTTATAGAAATTCAAAAGAACTTCTTTATAGTATAGATATAGTGCCCGACATGGGGCTCCACCCCCATGGGCAAGCGAGACAGTACCCTTCCGACGAGGAGAGATTCGCCCGTCCCCAGCTCGATGAAGTCGGGCGGCCTTCGGCCGCAACCAGGCAAGCCTTGCCTGCCTCTACACGGGCACTGTCGCGCTCGACTTCGCCCGTGCATGCTGACTCTTAGTGAAACGTCATGGAGGATTTCCTCATCACAGTAACACATTTTTAAGAGATGTTTATAATGATATATTCAATTTTGTGTTTGTGATGATATAATGAGTACATTCCCCCTCACAACTATGGCATATGGGCATGAAGAATTATCCAATATGAAAAAGGCACAGAAAAGGCACATAAAAACAGGCTATCAAATGAAATGTTGTACTAAGAACCTAGAGGAGAGACACGGTTTCAATTTCCACATTCTGAAAGATTTAATTTTGAATTTTTCTGAGATGGGCATCAGCCACTCTATCATACCTAATGTGAGTAGTATATGATAAAGAACATAAGAACTAATCACATTAGGTATGATAAAGTAGTTGATGTCAATCTCAATTTATTTGAGAATTCATTTAAAGCTGTAATAAAAAATACAATATCAAATTTTGAATGTTAGATTAAGTGGAGAAGCCACTTAAAATTGCAAAGAAGTATTGTGTGTTTTCCAGGGCACAACTCTTGTGTTATTTCCCTCCAAGAGGGATTGCAGGTCATTGTTAGGAAGACGTCTGGCCTGCTATAATTGCTCACTATAGCCATAGCACCTTGGTATCGCTGATACATATCACACAAACTACCAATAAAAGACGACGACAGAATAGTTCTTCGTCCAATTGCAGCTGCAATTAGTTTACATAATGAATTAAAGGTATATTAAAGTAATGGTAGCGCATGTGGAGATGACTATATACGTAACAATTTATGAAAATACGTACATGTGTCATTTTCACTGACATTTAAACTATCATACAAACCCTGGTAGAGCTCGGCACGAACATCACTTTGATGTGACCTAATCTATTTGAGTTTCTGTGTTTTAATTTTGATGTAGTTATCCACTACATATTGATGCAACAAACACCCAGAGTGGAGAAGCAATGATGGTATACTACCACGGATCCTAAAAAAATTGTTGCAAGCAAACATAATTAAAAATCACCGCAAACGCAGCAGATTGTTGCATGATGCGCTCACCTGCAGCGAATACACGTAGTAATCAGGACAACTTATTCGCTCTGTGCGAGGTATTCGCTCGTCGCCACGCCACCCATAAGTTCCGTAAGGAAGTAACAATGGATACTACAAAGGGTCGTAATAATATTCATTGATAGGCATCAGATGACCATGAGTTGTCTCGACAATTATGTCTCTTTCATTTGCTTCCATGAAATCTTCTCCACCAACTAATATTGCAATGACTTGTGAGGCAGTCAGAAGTGAGTATTATCGCTCTACCGATGGTCTTTCCTTAATCAGTAACTTGCACTGTTGTATGTTAGGGTGTCTTGCAAGTTGCCTGAAGATTTGAACAAATGGGTTAATTGTATTAAGTATGTTGGTGATCCTTTCAACCAGTCCTGCATTGAGCCCTGAATTTTCATGCAATCGGTTATCTAATTTGTGTTCAGTATCATAAATGAACATTTGTAGGTACCGTGGCCGACTTCTAAGTGCAGGTAGAAGAGAACCAATTCGGTGATACATTGTATAGTGTGCCCTGAAAGTGTAGACTCCGCGATTAGCAGCTAGTATACGTTCATTAAGCGTGACCCCCAATGATGTGAAGGAGAAGATGTGGTTGTAAGTATATATATGTTGTCTAAAAGTGTGTGCCACTGCTCTTTGTTCGGTAAAGAGATTAAGCAATTCGGTGGATTCAGGAATGTGATTAACATCTACCCTACCTCCAGAACAGCACAAAGTAGAAGTTTCCTTGTGGAATAGCTTTGCATAGCAGTGTGGGCAAGCAGATGGGCGCAAGAGATGAAGCTCAAGAACTCGAGTAGCGGGATAACAATTCTTTGCACATGAATTGTGTGTTGACGGCTGGGTAGCGGGAAGATGAACTTCGATAGACGTTCCTTCATCTAAGTTATTTTGTGGAAACGACAGTGCAGTTGGATGATCATTGATCATCTCGTTGGCGGTGTTTGGATTCATGACATTAGGTTCACCAACTAATCGCCTTTCTCGAATACGCTCACTCCTTCTCTGATTTTTTAGTTGTAGCTGCGTCTGCCTGAGATTACGATGAGTGTAGCTTCTTCGCAACAAACCTAATGAAAATAAAAATATTATGGATCAATCCGATAAATGGATTATCGTAGAAGTGCAAATCCTATTGGAGTCAAGTGAACTTTTTTTAATTTGCAGTACCTGGGGGATTGTCATGTGGTTATTGCGCATTTGTCGAGCATTCATCCTTATTGCGGCCTATCCCTCACCTACATGCATGTCAGATCGCATTGTGGTAGGTGTCATGACTGGATTGTGAGTGGGTGAGCTTTTATGGGGAGCAGTAATGTGAATAATAGAAGCAGTGTGATACATGTCTCCTGCGTGTAGTTAGAATATTGACTGAAACAGAGAAGTATTGAAGATGTAATGATGATAAGGGTAGCTCAAAGGTGTAGTATAGTACCTGTTTCCTGTCATAAATCATGCACCGATTGGTGTAACATTCCTTCGACCAAGTTATTTTGTGGAAACGTTATTGCATCTTGACGATCATTGATCGGTCTGTTGGCTGTGTTTGGATTCATGACATTAGGTACACCGACTAATCACATTTCTTTAATACGCGCACTCCTTCTCTTATTTTGCATCTGTATCTGCGTCTGCTTGGCATTACAGCGATTATAGTTTCTCCGCAACGAAGCTAATAAAAATGAAAATATTGCAGACCAGTCTGATAAATGGATTATGGTAGAAGTGTGAATCCTATTAGAGTCAAGTGAACCTATTGCAAACTGCAGTACCTGGGGGGATTGTCATGTGGGTATTGTGCAGTTGTCAAGCATTCATCCTTATTGCGATTTGCCCCTCATCTACATGTGTGTCGGATCGCAATACGACAGGTATCATGGTTGGATTGTGGGTGGGTGAGCTTTGTTGGGCAACAATAATGTGAATAATAGAAACAGTGTGTTCCATGTCTTCTGCGTGTAGTTTTAATATATCTTTTCAGAGAAGTATTGAAAGTGTAATGATGAGAAGTGTAGTTCAAAAGTGTAGTTTAGTACCTGTTTCTTGTTGATAATCATGTACCGCTTGGTGTAACACATTTATCGGTTGTTATCTGGGATCTAACGGATGATGATGTAGATCAACTTGCGTTTGTGGTGGTCGTATGCCCGATGAAATGAGTTCTCTCCTCCTCTGTTGAGGTGGTAGTTGTCTTGGTCCTCTTGGTCGTCTTCCCTTAGGGAGAAATGTGATAGGTGGGATGTTTGTCGATAAAGTATACAGAGGTGGTATATGCGAACTCCGTTCAACCATGTTTAGCTGGGCTCGAAGGGCATCCTCCCGCAGATGAAGAAGCTCGTGTCTCCTTGTGTTACGCACATCTCGTTGTTCTGAAGTTGGCATCTTTCACTTGAGGTTAAAGGGAGTCAAAAGCTGCAAACATATGATAAATCATAGCCTTCTTTTATAGTATGATAGGTTGAGTAAATATATTCATATTGTGATATTACATGACATCGCTCTACGCTAGGCGTTAAGACTGGATTGTGAGTGGGAGAGGTTTGCTGGACAACATTAACTTGAACAACAGTAGTAGTGTGATCCATGTTTTCTATGTGTGGTTAGAATATTAACGGATCAGCGAAGTATTGAAGTAGTGATGATGAGAAGTATAGTTCAAACGTGTAGTTTAGTACCTATTACTTGTCGAATATCGTGACAACTAACAGATGATGTTCTAAATCGACATGTGCTTGTGGTGACAGAAGGGGAAGGTGAAAACTACCAGGCCAAGAGATAGCTTCCTAACGAGCGAATAATAGAGGAGGAGAGAACTACCCGGCAAGGAGAGAACTACCCGGCTATTGACCTAGCTGGAGGAGGGGGCTCATCGGTTTTGAGGGTGGCAGACTGAAACTAATGCAGTAGTACAACCCAAAAAAAAGCAAGTAGGAACTACAAAAAACTAATACACACACACATCACACTCCCAAAGAACCATTTTCTTAATCAACCTGGGGCATAGGAACTTCTGTTGATTTAATCCTTATAAAAATCAAACTTCTCTCATCATCAAACTTCAAAATTCCCATGACGGTTATGTCGTCGTGTTTCAAAAAAAAGTCCACTTAATTAAGTAGATCATGTATTTTTGTGTTTAGCTGGTGATGTCAAAATGATGGGATGAGAAGAAATCACTGAAAACAAAATGCATAAGCTTTTTTCATTGTAGTTGTAGGCCTCAGATGAGTCCTAAGTACTCATGTGCTTACCTGATATAATTTAATTAGATTTTGCATATGTAATGGTTGAATGAGATTAGATATCAACGTTGGATGTAAACAATTTTAAATTCTAGAACAATCATGATTTCAGTTTTACCCTAAAAGACTGTGGATATGAAATCACATCTTCTGAACATGTGCCCTACAAACCCCGCCAAACAGAGCCTAACTCAACAACTCCACCACTATTTACCCTGCAAGCCATGCTCAAATATGGTGCAAAACAGGGGAAATTTTTTGGTCCGAGCCCCGGACGAAGATCATCGTCCGGGGCCTTCATGATTCTGACGCGTGTATGTCATTTGCTTTGTTTTGATGTTTTTTTTGGGAAATCGCTTCATGCCAACTATTATCTCTACATTTTAACTATTAAAATAAATAAAATTAGAATACTATTTCTAAAAAAATAAAATAAAATTATATTGAATTCATGTGATGTCTAGAAGAAAATTCTAATATCTTTGTTATTTTCGATATTATCTGTGTTAAAAATAAATTATCTCAAATATTTTATGTAATATCTGAGATAATATTATAATATCTCAGCTATTTTTTGTAATATCTGAGATAAAAAAACTAATATTTGAGATAAAAATATAATACTCAGCTATTTTTTTGTGATATTTGAGATAAATGCAATCTCTCAGCTAAATTTTGTAATATATGTAATAAAAATGTAATCTTGCAACAATTCATTTAATATCTTTATTATTTTTGGTATTATCTGAGTTAAAAATAAATTATCTCATATATTTTCGATAATATCTGAGATAATAATATAATCTTTCAGTTATTTTTTGTAATATTTGAGATAAAAAAAAGTAATATTTGAGATAAAAATATAATACTCAGCTATTTTTTGTGATATTTGAGATACAATGTAATCTCTTAGCTAAATGTTGTAATATATGTAATAAAAATGTAAGCTTGCAATAATTCTTGTAATATCTATGATTAATTTTTGTTTATTATTTAAAACTAATATTCTTTAGATTTATATAAAATTTAAATAAAACCTATAATTTAACTAAACTTATAATAATATTTATTTATTTATGTATGTAACATAGATTTATTTATTTCTCCTATTATATGAGTTAGAAATAAATTATTTCAATTTTTTCTCTAATATCTGAAAAAATAATACAATCTCTTAACAATTTATTGCAATATTTGATATAAAAATATAATATCTTGACTATTCACATGAGCAATATCTATGCATGAAACGATTTCCCCCAAAAAAATCAAATAAGAAAAACAACTGACACGCGTCAGAATCATGAAGGCCCCGGACGATGATCTTCGTCCGGGACCCGGACCAAAAAATTTCGCGCAAAACAGAGACACAAATCACATTACATATATAGTATTTTATCATGATAATGGTTTGGAAGTGTGAACAAAAGAGGACCAAAAATGGATTTAATATACAGAAGGTCAAATCACTTTAAACCCAAACATTAACTATGAGTTTATGATAGAGATAAAACCACGAATTACTGTGAGAATATTTTTTGAACATATTCAATGTAGAAAAATATACCAAACACTCTCATATGTCTTGACAATGTAATTGTCCAAGAATTTGAATTATTTATAATTATGTAACAATATCCTACCTAAATTAAGAAATATTAACATATGGTCTAGCTAAATTAAGAAGCTAAAGAATCATAAGATGCCAGTTCGCAAAAGTGGCAACAAAAGTACAGTGTACAAAAATACCAACTGAAAAAAGATACACAATCAGCCAATCTCCACCATTGGAAAGCAGGTCTGACGAGTCCTCGACCAACAACATTTCAACCAAACATATGCACAAATACTAACTTTAAATAAAGAATACAGTTAAAAAAAGAAACATACAAAAGCTAATAAAATACTGCACCCCCATCTCCATTTCAACTCTTTAGCACAAATAATAGGAAAAGGGGAATGGAACGTGCAGAGAGAAAAAAATCACAACACGACCCCTCTCCACTTATCTATCAAAACCAAATAGTTTTTAAAGAGTCCGTCTGTTTGTAAAAGTTAGCACCGGTTCAATTTTTTATAGGGAAAAAAGTAAACATGAAAAGCAAAGCGGCAGACCAAAATAAGAGTAGGTGTTAAAGAATGCGGGCCTACAGATAGTTTCAGATAGACCATTTCAAAACAGCAAATACGGTGATCTTGTATGCGTTCATGACCACAAATCTAGTTTTTTGCATCTAATACCATCAACTAAGAATCTAAGATAAAAAACCTGGAAATTAAGGCGAGATTATGGGTTAAAGAACCTGTTACATTGCTTTGCAAAATTCAAACATGGATTGGTATAAAAACATGATGTAAGTTTATTTTTCGTGGTATAACAACCAAAAATAATCTCTTCTAACAGGCATTTCATTAATAATGTTAACATCATAAGGAAATTAATTTACATGTTAACATCTTCTAACAGACATTTCATCAAACATGTTAACATCAGGCATTTCATCTCTTCTAACTGCTGTAAATTTATTTATTTTTTACAACCTTGGACTGGTAGAGGGAGATAAAGAGCTGAAGTTTCCTTGAAGTGGAAGTCGTAGAATACCTGTTCAGGATGATCTCTCGCTGAATATTTTTAAACCTATAAGGAAATTAATGATGAGAGGTTGGAGTTGGAGATGGATTGCAACCCTAAAAACATGAATAAGCTTAGGAGTTGAAGATGGAGGCATACTAGGTGAGGAAGGGCTGACAGTCGTGAGCGGGAGATGTTGTCACGAAGCTTTTGGTCGGAAGAAGCATGGGCGCGCGGTATTGTGCGGGAGATTTGCGGGAGTAAGCAGGTCATAAGAAGACTTGAAGTCCCGTGCAATTATGCAAGAGATTTGTCACCTAAGAATTTCAAATATTGGAAGGTTTCTATCGTGCGAGAGGAGCATTCCTGCAGCTTGCCTGTGTATACAATGAGAAGAGACTTGACAGAGTTTTGTTGTTGCAGCAGCTTTTGTCCGGAAGAAGCATGGGCGCGCTAGATTAACAGCTTGAGCTTAAAAAAGCTTGAGCTTATATATTCCGACATGTATTATTCTCCTTATTCTTGGCTTGAAATTTGTATATATACATATATATGTATATATATATATATATACGTATATGGGTTTGGAATATATAAGCTCAAGTTTTTTTAAGCCTAAAAAAGCTTGTGTTGGTTCTCTCATAATACATGTCGGAATTAGACAAATATATATTGATTTTGTAGCCAAGAATGAGATCTACAACTTTCATGTTAACATGTTTCCAAAATTTGCACGGTTTAGCCGAAATCTGGCCTGAAAGGTTGCTGGCTCGAATTTTAAAATTTATTATTATTATATTCATTTTGAGCCAACAATCTTTCGGGCGAGATTATGGTCAAACCGTGCAAATTTTGAAAGAATGTTCAACATGGAAGTTTTAGATCACGTTCTTGGATATAAAATGCAAATATTATTTGCCTAATTCTAACATGTATTGTGAGAGAACCAGCTCAAACTTTTTTAAGCTTAAAAAAGCTTGAGCTTATATATGTTATTCTGTATATTATATATATGTTATTCTGTATATATATATATGTGTATATACATATATGTACATAGTCATGGGCAAAAAGCCCGATTGGGTCTGGCTTGGGCCGGGCTGGGCTTTTTGCCAACCGGGCTCGGCCCGGGCTCAGTGTGAACCGGGCTGGGTCGGGCTCGGCTCCCTCTCAAAGAGGGAGCCCGGTAAGGCCCTTCAGGCCGGCCCGGGCTTTTGCCGGGCCGGGCTAAGCACATGTACGTGAACACTCTTCATCTCCCTAAATCAGCTTCAGCCCTATTACGCTGCTGACAAATGTTTTATTAAGGGTTTTCTTCCCCCTTGCCAGATTAACTGCTCCTAGATTTTACGTTCATGGCTCCAACTTCTTTGTCAGCTGGAGTTCCCCACTTCCTCTCCTTCGCTTTTACTCCAGGTTCGATCTCTAATTTTTAAGGGTTTTTTTTAATACTGATTTTCAGTCGTTCTTTTTTTTCAATACTGATTAAATTTCATTCATGTTCTCTAATGTCTTTGATGTTGGGAATACACTTTATTACTTCAGAGCTCCAGATTTATGCTCTCTCTATTAACCTTTAAATGATATTTGAAGTGGTTTTTTTGTGTTTAGTGTTAATGGTCATTGCCTAAGTTCCAAAAGAAATTTTTTTCTATCAGCAATTTATTATTCTCACTCTAAAATCTGGCATTTCTCATCGTGATATCTCAGCCACTCCATGCTTATTAGTGATTCAATTTTTTTTAATTTAACCATTTCAAGATTTTCCCTTCTTAGCAAACTATTTTTAATTTTCTAACAATTAAAACTGAGTCATTGTTGTCGATTGTATTTAATCATATATGAAGTTTTGAATTTTTGGGGCTAATAGCATTACACTTTTTTTTAATTATTATTGTATGCATATATGTTTCCATTCATATCATCATCCAGTAATATGGAAATTTAAGTCCTTAAGTTGTCCTGAAATTCTACAAATATTTGTGCGGGTAATTTCTTTTTGGCACCCTTGGCAGAGATATAATGGGCAACCATTATTTTGATTCATATACGAGAATTTTTTGTTACAAAGTAATGTTGTCATTCATAAAGTAAATCTCCGTAAGGACGAACTTCTCAGTATTTGGGGTGTACACATTTCAACTTATTTTATTTCATTTGATTGTAAATCTCATATTCCCATATTACTTTATTTTGTGTTGGAAATGTCATGTAAATGTGGCTATATTTTTTTATGAGGCCCGAGAGCTGGCGAAGGACGCCGGGAGCAGGCGAAGTCCGCCGCTGCGGTTGGTACTGTCGCACGGGGCACGAGAGCTGGAGGTCCGTGCCTGTTTTATATATATATATATATATATATATATATATATATATATATATATATATATATATATATATATATATATATATATATATATATATATATATATATATATATATATATATATATATCTTTATCTTTTTATTTTATAAAGAAGTAGTTTTGAAATTTTGAAAATTACTTGAACTTCATCTTAGCCATTGAATAAAGATCAACATTTTAATCTTCACCATTAAAAATACTTTATTTTGAATCCTCTGCGGCTATCAATTTTTTTTTTTAATATTCAGCCTAGGGGTGAGGAGCGGAAACCGAAAATCGACAAAACCGATTGAACCGACCAAACCGCACCGATTTTGAAACCGAGCCGTCCGGTTCGGTGTCGGTTCGGTTTGGAGCTTTTGAAAACCGAAGCTATATCGGTTCGGGTCGGTTTTCAAGTTGTAAAAACCGACCAAACCAAACCGAACCGACGTTAGTAATTGATATTATAATAATTATAAATTATGCATAGATTAATTTCTATTTTATAATAATTATAAAGGATTTATAGGGCCTATATGACTATATGAACTCGCCGCATTCATTTGTTGATCATAAATTATTCTGTAGATTTTTTCAATAATTTCATTATTTTGATCATAAGTTGTTTTGTAGATATTTTTAATAACTTCGTTGTTTTGATTAAATGTCTATCTGTTCTTAAGGTTTGACACTGTTCTTCAATTATTTGTTGTTATCTTAGTTTCAAAATTTCATTAAAAAGACTTGTTGACGTAAGCCAATGATGTGTAAGTGGACCTGTAGTTGATGCATGTATGTGGAATGACAAATAAAGCTTAGCAAATAATATTTGAACGCATATAACCCAGACAGTAAATAATAAAAACACACAGTAAATGTGGAGATAGTACTGTTTAATAGACGTTAATTTTGATCATCACAAATTCTACAAGTGAGCAGTCTTCAAATATTTGTTCGCAAAACCGACACCGAACCGCAAAAAACCGACTGAAAACCGAACCGACTTTGAACCGAACCGACCGGGTTCGGTTCGGGTTGGTTTAGAGAAACTAAAATCCGAGGCATGTCGGTTCGGTTTCGGTTTGGGTCCAAACCGACCCAAACCGAACCGCTCGCAGGCCTAATTCAGCCCCACTCCAACTACTAAAAGTCAAACTTAATTTAGGATTCCCAAAAATCATGGCCGCTACACGCCAACCCCAGTGCTACACGCCAACTCCACTGTTCCTCGACTGTTGCCCGCCGCATGGAATTCTGTCACGCCTCCTCCACATAAAGCTTCCTCCTCGGCAGCGTCTCGCCCTCTCCAAATCTCCTCCTCCACAGAGCCTCCTTTGTTGCACCTCCTTGACACTCCTCCTCAACAGCTCCTCCACCTAATACTCCTCAGCAGAGCCTCGCCTCCTCCAAGCTGCTCCTCTCCCTCTCAGGTCCTTCTCTCTTGCCTCCAAGTTGCTCCTCTCTCTCTCTCTCTCTCTTGATGCTCCTCTCTCTCTCGATCTCTCTTTCTTTTTATACAATGTTGATAAGTTGTTCTATAAAATCCCCAAAAGACAATTAATTGTTCATCGATAGAGTTTCTCAAAATCACCAAAAGACACAATTAAGTTGTTCTTTTTATACAATGCTGAATCGTATGCTTTGCTCATCGATAGAGTTTCTCAAAATAAAAAAAGAATAATTTTGTTTGGTTTTGATCTCTTTTAACTACAATTTAAGATTAATACAACTAATACTTTTTTCTAGTGTCAGGTCCTATGAAGATCTCTTTTAATTACAATTTTGTTTGGAGTACCAGTTAAAGTGTTGCCGTATACCATTCTCCTCGCCCGTGGGAAGCCCTCCGCCATCGGAAGCCCTTGACTCAGAGAGATCCCCGATAACTTCCATTTAGGTCAGAGTTCCACATGCAGGAATATTTTATGGTAACACTTATTTAATTTCTTAGAATTAAATCATGTTTAAGATTTTATTCTCATTGAATCAAATCCTTAGATGACCTCTAAGCAGGGCCCGACTTCTTCTCCTCACCACCAGCACAACTCTATGTTAGGTAATAGATTTTATAATTAAAAATGTTCAAGCAACACATTTATTATTATGCCTCAATAGTTTGTTTTGAATATGTAGGTTGAATTTGAATACTTTGCATCCTCTATTACGCTTGGTGTTGTCATTACCACGAGGTAATAAGATAACTTGGGTTACCTCATTTTTTTTTAATTTTTGCATGAGCTTGGTGAGGAGTTGTCTATTTTTTATATTATGCCTCTTATAACTTCAAAAGATTTGTAGAGCTTCTCCACCATCTTCTATGTTTTATGCATCTTATATACATTTTGGGAATAAATAACAGCTCTATGTTAAATTACAAATCACTTATCTAAACGTGCTTACCGTGAGCTTAATTTGGGCAATTGTTTTAATTGTTCAGATTAATGAAAAATTTCTCTCAAATTTTGCAGATATGTTGTCGTCTAAGAGAGTCAAGCGCCATTTTGGGTATAAAGACAATTTTTGAATATTCAACTCTGCAAATATTAATATCAACTCTACAAATATCACCAATAACAACATTGCTGTGTTTTATTCTTCATGTCAAAGAAAAGTAGTTTTAATGCTTTTTTAGTTGTGTAAAAAATTGTGTGTTTTATGTCATTAGCCATCTAGCACAGGCATTGCTCACATCGTTGTAGCTCTGAGGTTTGTTTGTGACACGAGGCTATTGTATGAGGAGCGGGATAAGAATACTTTGGGAACGTGGTTTTGGCATGCGTATGCAGCCAATGACAATTTAGAATGAGTTTGAAATTTAAATTAAAGTTTATTAGATGGTCTAGATTAATTGGGTGGTTATGATTGAAAGAAATGGATCCTATGATGCCCAAAACCCCCTAAAAGTACTTTTTAATAGTGTCTATATATATTTGGTTGAACTATACTTAGCTATGAGCCCTGACATTTCAATTATCTCCCCTCATATAAAATTTTATAAAACTATATGTTTGGGGCATAAATAGATATATATTATAAAGAAGTTCTTTAGAATTTCTATAAAAGTACTTTGTTCATTTTTTTTGCTAAAGTTTTCAGCTTTAATCACGCCATCAAAAAACATGGCTTTTCATCAACAACTCACAGCTAAACACAATATTGTCAAATATCATCTTCAATTTCTTAATAATTAATTTTTTGCATATGCGGGCGCATCCCACTAAAAGCCAGCGAGCACGTGCGCAGCCCGCTCGGATTCCGGCGCAGCCTGCTCGGGAGCGCTCGAATGCGGGCGCAGCCCGCTAAGAATCAGCGAGCACGGGCGAAGCCGAGCGCGACAGTACCCGTGCGGAAGCGGGCGAAGCTCGTCTGGTTGTGGTCGAAGGCTGCCCGACTTCATCGAGCTGGGGGCGGGCGAAAAAGCCCGCCCGCCGGAAGGGTACTGTCACGCTTGCCCATAGGGGCGGAGCCCCTTGTCGGGCACTATATATTATAAAGAAGTTCTTTAGAATTTCTATAAAAGATCTTGACCATCTAATATGAGCTCCTCATTAAATCAAGACCGTTGATTCTACTTTAATTTGAATCCTTCCCTGTCTACTTTAATTTGAATCTTTCTCCGTCTATTTTATTATTTTTGAAACCTTTCGTAACGCACAGATCAATACCTCGAAATCCCTAGGCGGCTTCTTCCTCTCTAGCGTTCTCTGAAATCCATTGCACCTCCCATCCCACCCGTGCTTGCTCGGCTCCTTTCCGACGTCGATTGCTGGTAAGCTTTTTGTTTCTGTTTTTGCGCAGGGGTTGTCTCTGTGCTCTGAAATCCATCGCTCCTCACTTTCAACCAGTGTTTTCTCGGCTCCATTCCATCATTGGATCACTGGTAATGTTGGTCGGGTACTAACGAATTTGGCCGTAGGGGCGGAGCCCCGTGTCGAGCTGCATTCAGGCGGAGCCTCAGGTCGGGCTGCCAATGCGGAAGTGGGAGAAGCACGCCAGGCTGCGGACGAATATGGGAGCGACTCGCTCGAAAGGGAACGCAACCGGCGCAAATGCGGGCATAGCTCACCATCATCGGCCGGGTATTGTCATGCCTTGATGCGGCCACAACCTGCATTGATGCGGGCGCATCCTGCAGCGACCCATCATGGGCGGGCGAAGCCCGCCGGGTGTGGGCGAAGCCCGCCGGGTGTGGGCGAAGTCTGTCGTCACCGACAGGTACTGTGGCGCGTAGCCATAGGGGCGGAGCCCCGTGTCGGGCACTCGTATATATATGAATATATGTATGTAATGTATATATATATATACATATATATATACATATATATATACATATATATATATATATGACAGGCACGGGCCTCCGGCCCGATGACCACGCGCCACAGTACCTGACCGGTATGGCCTTTGCCCGCCCCCAACACGGGGCTCCGCTCCTACAACCAAGCGCAACAGTACCCATCCAACGACGGCATCCCCCAACGGGATTCGAAAGACATTGGCGGGCTTCGCCCGCCCCCAACAGGATTCTTAAGCTCCCGGCAATTTTCGTTCACCCGCTGATGCTTACAATAGACTATCGAAGCTAGCTTTTCGTTTTTAATTCATTTAATATGTATTTAATTTGTTAATTCTTGAGAGAGAGAGCAACATTTTCCTATACAAATATTTAATTCGGTCAGACTTTTCTGCAGCCCCCATGAAAGAAAACATTGATTGCATTATTTTAATAATAATAAAGTATATCTATCATGATTACATTGATTATCTGCAGCCCACCCACCCCCCCCCCCCCCCCCCCCCCCCCGCCCTTATATCCCATTTCTTTTTTTCTCTTTCATCCGTAAATTTTTGCAGGTCTAAGACACCTATACATTTTTCTGAATGATTGCCAAAAAAACAAAATCAGACGGTCAGGATTGTGTCAATGAATTTTTAATTCATCCATATACATATGAGAAAGATATATACATATATATACATATATATATATATCAGATTAATGCAAAAACTCGCAGCGCGTTTTGCTCTAAAAAACGCGCTCCCCGGAAATACGGAAAAAGCACCCCCTAAACAGCATTTTTAGAAAAAGTGGTCAACATGAAAGTTGTAGATCTCGACGAGATCTACAACTTTCATGTTGATCACTTTTTCTAAAAATGCTGTTTAGGGGGTCTATTTTCAAAAGGCGCGAAGGGGGTTCCGCCCGGTAAATATTACGATTTTTTTTTTTGCGCGGACCTCCCTTCGCGCCTTTTAAAAATAGACCCCCTAAACAGCATTTTTAGAAAAAGTGGTCAACATGAAAGTTGTAGATCTCGTCGAGATCTACAACTTTCATGTTGACCACTTTTTCTAAAAATGCTGTTTAGGGAGTGTTTTGTTCATTTTACCGAGGAGCGCGTTTTTTTGTCCAAAAAGCGCTGCGCGGAAATTCAGTGCCCCCTATATATATATACATATATGTACATATATACATATATATACATATATACATATATATACATATATACATATATATACATATATATATATATGGTTTGGAATATATAAGCTCAAGCTTTTTGGACAAAAAACGCGCTCCTCGGTAAAAGGAAAAAAACACCCTCTAAACAGCATTTTTAGAAAAAGTGGTCAACATGAAAGTTGTAGATCTCGACGAGATCTACAACTTTCATGTTGACAACTTTTCTAAAAATACTGTTTAGGGGGTCTATTTTCAAAAGCGCGAAGGGAGGTCCGCGCAAAAAAAAATCGTAATATTTACCGGGCGGAACCTCCTTCGCGCTTTTTGAAAATAGACCCCCTAAACAGCATTTTTAGAAAAAGTGGTCAACATGAAAGTTGTAGATCTCGTCGAGATCTACAACTTTCATGTTGACCACTTTTTCTAAAAATGCTGTTTAGGGGGTGCTTTTTCCGTATTTCCGGGAAGCACGTTTTTTAGAGGAAAACGCGCTGCGCGTTTTTGCATTAATCTGATATATATATATATATATATATCAGGAAAATGTAAATCCGCGCAGCGCTTTTTGGACAAAAAAACGCGCTCTCCGAAAAAACGAAAAAAACACCCTCTAAACAGCATTTTTAGAAAAAGTAGTCAACATGAAAGTTGTAGATCTCGTCGAGATCTACAACTTTCATGTTGACCACTTTTTCTAAAAATGCTGTTTAGGGGGTCTATTTTCAAAAGGCGCGAAGAGGGTTCCGCCCGGTAAATATTACGTTTTTTATTTTTTGCGCGGACCCCCTTTCGCGCCTTTTGAAAATAGACCCTCTAAACAGCATTTTTAGAAAACGTGGTCAACATGAAAGTTGTAGATCTCGACGAGATCTACAACTTTCATGTTGACCACTTTTTCAAAAAATGCTGTTTAGGAGGTGTTTTATTCGTTTTTTCGGGGAGCGCGTTTTGTAGACAAAAATGCACTGCGCGTTTTTTCAGTGCCCCCTATATATATATATATATATAGGGGCGGAATCATGTGAGAATATTTCTTATATGCGAACTGTGCGATCTTCCTGATTTGGGCACCAAAATGGACATGTAAGATATGTTTTTTGACTGGCTCGACGAGACCTACAACTTTCATGTTGAACATTTTTTTTCTAATTTTGCACGTATAAGGCGGATTTTGGACCCGAAAATATCTTGGCGTCCTTAGTCTCGTTTTTAGATATTTTCGGGCCCAAAACCCATTTTATACGTGTAAAGTTAGAAAAAGTGTTCAACATGAAAGTTGTAGGTCTCGTCGAGTCAGTCAAAAAACATATCTTACATGTCCATTTCGGTGCTCAAATCAGGGAGTTCACACAGTTCGCATATAAGAAGTATTCTCATATGATTCCGCCCTTATATATATATATATATATATATATATATATATATATATATATATATATATATATATATATATATATATATATATATATATATATATATTAATATACAAAAACTATTCTTTGGTGAAACATTGTCTGATGTCCATATATTGCCCTTATAGTTATATTCATAATTACACAATTATACCAAAATTTATATTAGTATATTATAAAGACAATATACTTTTAGGTAATTACACAACTTTACAATATTAAAATACAAAAAAATACTAGATACCTTAAACCTATTGTCTCTAGTTTGGAATGACAAGAGAAAAATTAATGTTTTAACGTTAAAATATAATTTGTATTACAAAATAAAAATTGTATTCTTGATTTATATTTTTTTACGGTCATTTTGAGTACTCACATGTATATGTTGCGGGTCGGGCGGAACCCCCAAGGAGCGGGCAATGCCTGTTGTCGTCGGTCAGGTACTGTAGCGCGAGGCAATAGGGGCGGGTACTGTCCACGACAAATGTTGCCTCCCGCAACAAATGTCGCCGCTCACGACAAATGTCGGCGCCCACGACAAATGTCGGCCCCACGACAAATGTCGCACCACCGGCGAATGTCGCATCCCGGCGAATGTCGCACCCCGCCGAATATCGCACCCCGTCGATTGTCGTACCCTCGCCGAATGCCCCCAGGGCCGAAAGCCTGCGCCTGTCACTTGTATATATATGTGTGTGTGTGTGTGTGTGTGTGTGTGTGTGTGTCTATATATATATATATATACTAGCATCTTCGAACGGGTTCCGCCCGTTCTCGATGCGTCGCTGCGGGCTTCGCCCGCAACCATGCGGGCTTCGCCCGCAACCAAGCGGGCTTCGCCCGCAACCAAGCGGGCTTCGCCCGCCCCCGTTACATGAACAGGCGTTGAGTGTGTACTCAACGCCTGTTCAGGCGTTGAGTGCAGACTCAACGTCGTGGGCGTTGAGTGCATATCGTGGCCGCCTGCTGGCCCCACCCCCTCCCTTCCGCCTCCATCTCCTGCCCGCCGATGCCGTTTGCAGCCTGCCCGGCGCCCAGTGGCGGGGTCGTCTGTTGTCCGACGGCGAGCGGGCAGGGCCGCCGCCGGCGGTGGCCCTGCCCGTGAGCTCCAGTTTAGCTCCAGTTTTGGAGCTCACGGGCAGGGCCACCGCCAGTGGCGGCCCTGCGTGCCCGCTTGCCGCCGGACAACCCCGGCGAGTTCGCCGGAGGCAGGAGACCCTGTCGGTGGGCACCGAGCAGGCCGCCGGCGGCTCCGCCGCCTGCTGCGGGGTGGAACTGTGAATGGACGGGAGTCGGGATGTAGGGCATCGAGATTTTTCTGGAAATGAACAGTGATTTTTTTGGAGTTTTGGTTATTGGCAGTCCTGCTGCTTTGAATCCAATGACCTGTTTTTGATGATGCTTGATCCGACGGTCCAGATTCCGCTAGTGGTGTGCTTCCAAATAGAGCTATTGTTTTATATAATAAAGATATATATACAAGTGATAGACACGGGCCTTCGGCCCTGGGGGCATTCGGCGGGGTGCGACATTCGCCGGGATGCGACATTCGCCGGTGGGGCGACATTTGTCATGGGGACGACATTTGTCGTGGGCGACAACATTTGTCGTGGGGACGACATTTGTCGTGGGGACGACATTTGTCGTGGGCGGCGACATTTGTCGTGAGCGGTGGCATTTGTCGTGGGCGGCAACATCTGTCGTGGACAGTACACGCCCCTATGGCCTCGCGCGACAGTACCTGCCCGCTCTTGGCGGGCTCTGCCCGCTCCCGACGGTCTCCGCCCGCTCCCGGCGAGCTCCGCCCGCTCCGCAACATATACATATGAGTACTCAAAATGACCGTAAAAAAATATAAATCAAGAATACAATTTTTATTTTGTAAAACAAATTACATTTTAACGTTAAAACATTAATTTTTCTCTTGTCATTCATAGCTAGAGACAATAGTTTTAGGGTATCTAGTATTTTTATTTTTTGAATTTTAATATTGTAAAGTTGTGTAATTACCTAAAAGGATATTGTCTTTATAATATACTAATATAAAGTTTGGTATAATTGTGTAATTATGAATACAACTATAAGGGCAATATAGGGACATCAGACAATGTTTCACCAAAGAATTGTTTTCGTATATTAATAGAGATATGTACACACATATATATATATATATATATATATATATATATATATATATATATATATATATATATATATATATATATATCTTTATATATAAGGGAATATAGATATTTAGGGGCACGCCATGGATTGAATACATCATGAGAGAGAGTATGAGAGGAGGGATATTTATGAGAGAGAGTGGAGGGAGAGGGAAAGAGAGGGTGTAGGAGAGAGAGATAGAGGGGGAGTGATAAAAAGAGAGAGAGGAGGAGAGATTAATTAATTTTTATAGAATAAATTTTGCAAAATTTTATAAAATAAAATGGGAATAGTACTTCATATTTTTTTGCGGTCATTTTAAGTACTCATATGTATATGTTTTGAATTGGATGTGTGCGCAACCTGCGCATAGGCGGGCGCAGCCTATCTAGCACGGCCGAAGCCCGTGAGCAGGCGGGCGAAACCCGCCTATGCGGCCGAAGGCCGCCCGAGAGCATCGAGCACGGGCGTAGCCCGTGCGAAGATGCTCGTGTGTGTGTGTATATATATATATTATATATATATATATATAATATATATATATATAATATATATATATATATATATATATATACGAGTGCCCGACACGGGGCTCCGCGCCTATGGCTACGCGCCACAGTATGACCCGTGACGGCGGGCTTCGCCCTCCCCCAGCGGATCGCCCCGCGACAGTAGCCTAATCTAGCGACGTCGGGTGTAGCCCCTGGGCTGCTGCGGCGGCGTTGAGTGCACTCAACGCCTGGGCGTTGAGTGCCTATCAACGCTTGCCTGGGGTGCCGGCGTTGAGTGGGCACTCAAGGCGTTGAGTGCCCACTCAACTCCTCAGGCAGACGTTGAGTGCCCACTCAATGCCCTAGACAGGCGTTGAGTGCCCACTCTCGATTCCAGCGTTGATCAACGCCTGGGGCGTTGAGTGCCCACTCAACGCCGGGTTTGCTGCGGCGGCATTGAGTGCCCACTTAACGCCCCAGGCGTTGAGTACCCACTCAACGCCCCAGGCCAATGGCATGATAGATTGTTAAAGAAAACCAAGGGCATCAGGGTCTGTCATGAAAAAAAGAAGCAGATGAGTTTGCGCTCCTATGAGGTTTTTTGTGTGTTCATCATCTATCCATATTGTGGTTATTGCAGGCATGAAATTAAAATTCAATTATTTTCTAACTTCTACTTTAGATGAAGGAACTCTAACCTCTAAGTTAAATGAGTTGAGAACAGAGTGATGAAGAGCCCTGATGCATGTGAAGGAAGTTCATAGAGGGAGAGATAGCTACAACCACCACATAGCAATATATGAAGCTCCTTCATAACGGAGGAAATCAGTGCAGTTTGTTGCCAAGAGTTTAAATAAGTTTTTTTTAATATGAGAGGTTGCATTTGCGATGACATCTATGCCTTGGGTGAGGGTTTTTCAATGCCTAGGGTGAGTGTTTTTTAGAAATTTAAAAAAATCGAATTCGTCGTTCTAAATATGTGTTATAAATGAGAAGAGAACTT
Source organism: Platanthera zijinensis (assembly GCA_039513925.1). Lineage (NCBI taxonomy): Eukaryota > Viridiplantae > Streptophyta > Magnoliopsida > Asparagales > Orchidaceae > Platanthera > Platanthera zijinensis. The sequence continues at coordinate 94,328,974 of CM077098.1, read as the reverse complement.
GCAAATTATATCTGCACTCTTCCTGGAGTTAGACTAATATTATACGTCAACAAAAACCAATATTTTTAAGTTTGTAATATCGAGTAAGACAAACATAGCCTCGTTGATGGAATTAATTAGACAAATTCTCAGGTGTACAAAATTCTCAGTTTGAAAATCTAATTTCCTCAAATTGAGCCGAACACATACATTTAAGTCTTCAAACTGAGCAGAACAAAATTCTCATAAAATTAAAAATGAAGGACTCTGCAGGTGTACACCGCCCGCTGCAACTTCAAAATATTTTATTCTGCAGGTGTGCTCATATTAAACAACTTCCATTTATAATGTACATTGAAAAAAAATTTACAAATTGAAGACCTGGAAAATGGAAGAGAAGAACTAATATGTTCACAGGATTGATTAGAAAAAAAGTATTTCTAAAAATTGAAAAACAAAAAGACATGCTTCCAAAAATAACTGAAGTGGGAGGAAACAGAGAGCAGAAAAACAACATTGAAAACAGGATTGCAGGGAAACAACATTGAAAACAGAGAGATGAAGAGGCCGGCGCGAATGAAGAAGATGAAGAGGCCCTGCGCTGAAGGTTTCCTGCACAGCGCCGAGCGCCTGAGAAAGAAATCCAGCGCCAGAGAGGAAGAAATCCAACGCCTGAAGAAATCCAGCGGCTGAAGAAATCGGAGCAGAGGGTGTGCGATGGAAGGCGCAACTACGTGGAAGTGACCCTGCAGTGTTGCCGGATCCGGCAACTGAAGAAATCGGAGCAGAGGGCGTGCGATGGAAGGCGCAACGAAGTGGAAGTGTCCCTGCAGTGTTGCCGGCGGCTGCTTCCTTTTCTGGCTGGAGAGGAGTGCCATTGCGCAGCGCCGAACATATGTTGAAGTGCAGGGGGGAGGATGAGAGGCGCCTGTATGAAAGGGGAGTGTAATTGTGATGGGACAACTCAAGGGCTACTGTGCATTGAAATAATTTTGTCTCAGCCCGGATTAACGTTTTGGAATCCATTTTTTGGCATTATTAGGATTCAAATCCGATGGTGAATAAATGATGGTTGGGCTATATTGAACGGTTTTGATGGCTCCTGATGTTTGCAAAATTTCAAAAGTACTTCTTTATAATATATAAAGATATAAAGATATATATATATATATATATATATATATATATATATATATATTATATATATATATATATATATATATATATATATATATATATATATATATATGTCGGAGTGAATGCTTCGCACTCACCCATCACTTTATTTCTGCATTGTGGCATTTACATGTGCTTGCCGGCGGTACGTGGCCTCGGAGTTATGGTTTCTGACATTCATGGGCAGAGCCCAATCTGTTTTTTAATTCTGCACATATTGCACGGTCGTGCGTTTTTCCTTCAAACGCGAGTTTCGCCCGTGTGTGCCCTCGGCTCTATTGAGATGAATTTGTGTCATATTCACACGACCATATGAATTTCCTTCGCTCACGAGACTTTTGCCCGTGCGCAGTCATTATGCTGAAATGTGGTGTGATATATGCGCACTACCGCGCATGGGGCTTGTTCGCACGTGCAACGCTTGCGCGCGCACTTGCGAACAAGCTCTTGCATGCGTGTGAGGCTCACGTTGTGCATTCCTGCCGCATGCGTGCCGGCTTTTTGCTGCCTCCATGCGCGCTTGGTCCCGCTTTCCTTTCAGGGTGATTTCAGACCTTTTAAGCGGACGTGGCTTGCGTGTGCATGACTCGCTCAGTTGGGTTGCACTGCTTGAACATTCTTGGTCGGAGTCCTACCGGTCTAACTTAGAAAATTCTAGGGGTACCCATCAAATGCCCCCAAATTTCTGTGGGTCGTGATCAGCAAAGCGTCGAACTCGAAAATTTTTGACCTAACCATTTTGTCTTGAGGTCGCGCTTCACAGGGGCTTTGGTGTCTCAGCATAACTTGGTGTCTTTCTTACGGGGAGGAGGTCCTACAGTTGGTGTTAGGTGGGAGATCTTGGCAGATGCTAACTTGTGTACTGCTTTGTGAGTTGATGATTCTGCGGTGGATATCAAGACATCGCGTCTTGCAATTGTTTATTTGTGCATCGCTTTTGCTCATTATTTTGTGCTTACGGCGTGTCGCGTGGGCGTCCTCCTGCTTTGCGCTCCACGCGTTGTGCTGGTGCGGAGGCATGCTGCTTCTCACATTCCTCCTTGTATGAATGCGTGAGTATGACACTGCGCTCTAGCTTGAGCTGTCGCCGCGGGACGTTTGTGCTGGTGGATGATTTTCGAACGTGGCGTGGAGGGATGCTCTGCCCCCTTGTCTCGAAGTAGTGGGCTCGCTCCTACTAGGAGAAGCGGAAGGTTTTCGTGTTCGTTCTCATGCGGAGGCATAGAAGGACTTGGTGTCCGTTCTTCTTGAAAGTTTAGACAGTTCCCCGGGAAATTGGAGTGGGGCGGTGTGTAATATTCTGTAATTACTTAATCATGATTAGTGTTAAATAATGTTGATTATTAATAATCACATTGAAAAATTCAATTATCAAATGGAACCGAATCTTAGAAAACGGAGCCCACGGTTAGACTCAAAAGGTCGACAAATCTATAAATCAACATATTATTTGTCAAAATCGGAGTTTGTGAGAAAAAGTGCACTTTTCGATACAACTAGTGCAAATTTCGAACAACCGACATGAATTTCGAGAAAATGAGTCCACCAATAGACTCATAATGTCAAATTACATAGGAATCGACATATTAATTGTCGAAATCGGAGTTCGTCAGAAAAATGGCATTTTTTCGTGCAATCAGCCCGAATTTCGAGAAACTGAGTCTGCCAACGAACTCAGAATATCAAAATCTATTAGAAATACATATTTTATTTATTTAAACTAGAGCACGTCAATTTGACCAATAATCGCTAGAAATTTGGCAAAACGAAGGTCGTAATCGGGTCTGAAACATCAAAAAACTATAAGATAGGTATTTTCGTAATTTTCAGGGACCTAAAAAAAGATCCAAGAGACCAAAAACACGAGACGACGCCACGTGACAACCTCTATGCCACCCGACAGCCCACAACCACGTTTTGCATGTGCAGAACGTGCATCATGAGGACTCTCGGATGGGCGCCACGTGGCACCATCGTAGAAGAAGAAAAAAATCAAAATGAGTTATCTTTGTTTTCTCATTTTTGGGAGCTATAAAACTCGGATTGAGACGATTTTGATGGTATTTCAAAGCTTTTATAAATAGATATCCAAGGGTCTATCTTTCTCACTCCAATTCCTTTCCAAACTCCAGGAATCTTAGAGAAAAGGTGTGAGAGAGGAGAGAAAAAGTCTCGGAACACTATCGAATTTTCAGGGAAACTCCTAGAGGGGCTTGGAAAGCTAGTTTTTGGCATTTTCTTGTGACGAAGCCTTCCTAGGTGTTGCGAAAGCAACACCAAATTATTAATTTTTTGGCGAACACACAATTAATTGTCAGGGTGCTACCCGATTTCTATTGAAGTGTTGATCTTTCTAAGAGGAGATTCAGAGCTCAAATTTGAGAGCGTGAAGATTGAGGTAGGTGAAAAATAATGCAATACTTATATATTATGTTAGTATACATTAATGCTATAATTAATAGACATTAAGAGAAAATAATGCTGAAATTATGATATGAATTCGTTCGCAAGCAAGCATAATGTTGAAATTTATGTTAAGCATAACAAAGGGCAGAATTACGTGTATTCACGTGATAATGACATCCTTAGTTTAATTATACATGCACGCATTTTGAAACATTGAAATTTTGTATATCAAGAATATGAAAAGGCTATTGTCATAACACACATGATGTTATGTGAATGTTATTATGCGGTAACACGCATGATGCTATGTGAATGATATTATGTTGTAACACACACAATGCTATATGAATGCTATTATGCAGTAACATGCATGATGCTACATATATGTTATTGTGCAGGAACATCACGATGCTATGAATAATACATTACAGTATGACAAATTGTGTACGATAAAAAAATAAATGATGAATACATGATAAAATATGCATGATTAGCATACCAAGTCTTTTTAGGAAATAAAGCAATGTATTTTTTTATTCACTTCATTATGAATACATATTTGTATTGTGTTATTCTTTCAGGGTGGACAAGAATGCTCACCAGCCTACTTATGTTTTTAGGTACCAAAGCGGATACGAGTGATCGTGAGCAGTAAGAAAGACTATTATTATGTACTATGATAAAGAGAAGTGATGTATCAAATGATGTACTCATGTAATCTTTTGAATTATGAATAAAAAAATGTTGGTTGTGTTGATTCTTGCTTTGAAATGTGTAACTATTTAAAAGATTCTAATCTCATATTTATTCTTCTCGTCTCGTTAATTCGAGCTTGCCGGGCCAGGGTGTGACACAATGCCAGATGGGCGAGCGGCCCTCTGGGGCGTCGACCACGAAGGTAGGTCTATTACGCGAGGATGAGCGTTATTGAGTTATGCCTTGTGCTTGGCAGGGGGTTTCGTGCAGTGTGATAGATGCGGGGGGACGTTCCGTCCCTTGATCAAGCGATGCCCTAAAAATAGTGTTGATGTCGGGGGGCATACTTTATTGTATCCGCATCGTATGTATAATTTGTCCCCTTGTTAGTGTTTTGCCCTTGTTGTTGCGGGCGCATCTTAGTGTCGTGATGCGCCTTTGTGCTTCTTACGGTCCTTGTGGTATTTCGTGGAGATGTCCTCAAGCTTTGGGCTTTGTGCGTTACAGTGATCCAGAAGTATCTGATGCTTTATGTTCCTTGCACGCCGCACGCTATATCTTGCGTTTGTCGCTGATCGTTGGTGTCGGTGAATCATTGCTTAAGTGCGATGAGGGGAAATATTTACCCCTTTGCCTTGGCAGAGTGGGTAGTCTTGGAATCTGAAGGACTTTTGTCCGTTTACATTGGAGGGGAGGGGGAGAACCTTTGCTCGTTCAGTCATTAGGAAGATCGGGGTCCGTCCGGGTCTAGTTGGTAAAAGACCTTTATTTTTTTACGCCCGAGGAGAACTAGGGCCGTCCAGGTGGATGTGATAAATAACCTTTGTTCATTCGCGCCTGAGGATGACTAGGGCCCTTCTAGGTGGAGGTGGCAAAGAACTTTTGTTCGTTCGTGCCTAAGGAGGACCGGGGTCTATCCAGGTGGAGGTGACAAAGAACTTTTGTTCTTTTGCGCCTCGGGAGGACCGGGGTCCGCTAGGTTGGAGATGGCAAAGAACCTTTATTCGTTCGCACATGAGGAGGACCAGGGTCTGTCCGGTTTGAGGTGGCAAAGAACCTTTGCTCGTTTATGCCTCTGGAGGACCGAGGTTTGTCCTGGTGGAGGTGGCAAAGTACCTTTGTTCGTATGCGCCTCAGGAGGACCGGGGTACATCCACGTGGAGGTGGTGAAGAACCTTTGTTCGCATGCGCCTCAGGAGGACCAAAGTCCGTCCAGGTGGAAGTGGTGAAGAACCTTTGTTAATTTGTGCCTTAGGAGGATTGAGCTCCGTCCAGGTAGAGGTAGCAAAGAACCTTTGTTATTTGGCACCTCGGAAAGACCAGGGTCCGTCCAGGTAGAGGTGGCGAAGATCCTTTGTTCATTCATACCCCAGGAGGATCGGGTTCCTTCAAGGTAGATGTGGCGTAAAACCTTTATTCGTTTGCGCCTCGGGAGTACAGGAGCTCGTCCGAGTGGAGGTGGCAAAGAACATTTATTCATTCGTGCCTCAGGAGGACTAGAGTTCATCTAGGTGGAGGTATAGAAGGACCTTTGTCCATCTTGCATGTGAGGTGCAAAAGGACTTTTGCTAATCTCGCCTTAATGGTTGAAGGTCCCAGGGGCTGTTCGTTTTTCAGATATTCATTTGTTGTGAAAAAGGAAAATATAGTTTTTACTGCTGAAATAAAAGATACAAGTGCTCACAAATTTCTTCTCGTGACTTATTCTGTAGAAAGTAGGGAAAACGATAGATAGTGCTGAGAGCATTGTCCCCCAACCTGGCTTAAGCTCCGTCTAGTCCTTCACGGCCTGGGTCCGAGACGGGGTGTTCCTGTTGAAGGTAGTAGAGTCGTACCGCCTCCCGATCACCCCGCACGATGCTTATTCCTCCTGGGGTGACAAACTTCATAGCCAGGTGTGAAATATAGGGGATTGCCTCAAAGAGCATTTGGGGAGGAATACCGAAGATTGCGATGTACGCCGAGCTAGAGTCGACTACCATGAATTAAACATATCAGATGACTTGCCATAGGAACTCCCTAAGATGATAGGGAGAGTGATCGTCCCTCGTACCAGAACCGGGGAGTTTTCAAAACCGTATAGCAGTCCTGTCGCCGGCTCGAGGCGTTCTTTGGGGATCTTCATGTTAAGTAACATGGATGCGAAAAGGGCATCTACCAATCTTCCACTATCAATTAGTACTCTCCTAACCTTGAAATAAGGATTGTTGATTCCTGTGAAGATAATGAGGGGATCCTGATTCTATATGCACACTCCCCTTAGGTCTTCGTCCCCAAAGCTGATGGCAGTATCCATTAGTGGTTTTGGGTCTTTTAAATCCTTCTCAGGTTGAGCGACAGAGAGGACCTAGGTGACGGGGAAGGGCGAGCTGGTAATGGTTTCGACCTACTCGACCATCTGCCTGCCCCATGTGCATCCTGGCCCACCGAAGTCTGCTCTCGCCCGGGTTGGTGTGGTGGCAATCGATTTGGTACTTGGTTCTATAAGTACATCCCTATGTACCCCTAATGAATGAGGCGTTCAATCTCCTCTTTTAACTGGATGTAGTCCTCCATGTTGTGCATGTTCCCGCGGTGGAACTCACAATATTACACTTGGTCTCCCTGGTTTGGTGGCAACGGATTAGGTCGGCAAAGCATCCTGGAGACCTAGATGTCCAAGAGTACCTGCGTCCGGGCGGTATTTATTGGGGTGAATTTCTGGTGTCGATGAGAGCCTTGATCTCTATGAGGGTTGCTGCGGTGGTCATCGCTTCTGCAGTGTATTAGGGGTGAAAGACAACTTAGGCAAATGATAAACCTTAGATACCAATTGAAAGTTAGGGATAGATTTGATTTACTCTAGAGGGGGGGGGGTGAATAGAATGGTTTAAAACTTTTGTTGTTTTTAAAAATCTATACTAGTAAAATAAGTGATAGTAGTAGTTATATGAAATGAAATAGAAACTAGGCTAAACTACACAATCACAGCACAGCAGAGCAAGGAAAAATGAACACACAGACAACACAAGATTTTATAGTGGTTCCCCAAATATGGGTACATCCACTCTTCTACCACCCTGGTACGAATCCACTAGCAAGTTTTGATCAGGTGACTACCACCACAATATCTATTTTCTAAGGGAGATATAGCAATCCTTTAGGCTTTTGATCAGGTGCCCAAAAAACAAACCAATTCTTTTGATCAGGAGACTTGACAACCAAAAGCTAACTTTTGAAGGGAGTTAAAACCCTTTATATAGTGGGGTGAAGAAGATTATATTGTCTTCTCTTTCTCTAAACAACAGAGAAGACTTAGTGGATTGCTGGTGTCAAAGCTCCCCCTGAGATGTTGAAATGTTCAGGAAGACTTGGAGCTTTGCTCAGGGTGTAGGTCTTGATGAGAATCTTCAGAAACTTCTTGGACTGGTGTTGATTTGTTGTCCCTTTGAAGTCTGAAGCAGAAACTGAAGAGAGACCCAAGATCAGTGTATGATGTTCTTCTTCAATTTCCTGAGAGAATGAAAGTAGCATTGCTTTTTTATATTAGTTATTGTATCTCTGTATATCTCCTTCTGTTGTGTAATAGCCGTCCAAAAAAAATATCTTTTATATCCAGCTATCTAATTCTACCTTTGAATTTTGAATTCTAAGCATTAATTGCTGATTAGATTCTGGAGAATGAAATGGCAGGAATATAATCATTAATGAGTTTCCTCAACTGTCCCAGTAAAATAAGCAAGTAATTAACTCTGATGAAATCCATAATTAATGCTGCCATGAACGGCTATATTATTGAGAATATGAGCATTAATTACTCAGAGAATTATTGCCAAATAATAGAATGAATATAGGGATAAATATGGAAAAACCTATACATTCTGACTCTGAACAGATTTCGTCAACCTGAAAATAGATTTCGTCGACCTAAGCTCCAAGTTCATCAAGTTGAGAAATCATGTTCGTCGACCTGAGCTCAATGAACAACAGTCTGACAATATCTTTTTAATTCTGAGCTCCAAGTTGGTCGATCAGAGAATATGTCTTGAGGGAAGAAATCGTCGACCTGAGCTCGAATATCGTTGAGCTCAACTCAAAGAAGAAACTCTGAGTTCGTCAATCTGAGATCGACGATTGTCGAGCTGAGTTCGAAGAACTTCGAACTAATAATCTGAACTCTGAATTCTTCTAAGTCTTGAGTCTTTTGAACTCCACTGCAGGCTAATCCATGAAGATTGATTCTAATGACTAGCCTAAACTCTAGGACTAACAGACTTGACTCTGGCTATACAAGGTGGGTCAAACATCCTAAGTAGTGAACCTAGCCCAAATTCAAACTAGGAATCCAACAATCTCCCCCTATTTGGGTGAGGTCACTGAACAAAAAGATAAAATACAAGCATAAAGCATAACAAAAGATATCAAATAGAGAATAAAAATCTAGCAGATATATACAACAAGTGCTTCATGATGAATTAACATAAATAGTTCAGAAAATAAACTTATCAAAAAGGTCACTTAGGTTTCTTGGACTTTTCTTTGTCAGAAGACTGTCTGAAAATGATTTCCCTGTTAGGATTGACAGCTTCTTTCTAGGACAATGTTATATCAGCTGCTCCAATAATGTTGCAAGAAGTTGCTCTTGGGACAACAGCTTCTAGGTGAAGACTCATGTAAGCATCTACATTGAAAAATTGATTTCCTTTATCATACCTTTTTAACTCTTCTTTCCTGTAGGAGGACATGGTGGAATATTGAGATGGATCCTTGCCTTCTGGTTTAGCTTTGTTAATCAATGATAGTCCAATCAATTCTTGAAATCTGGTCATTTTGGCAGTGGTCTCATGTTCAGGATCAACAAAGGGAATTGGTGGAGATTCATGCCTTTTAGGATTGTTGTCCTTCTTTGATTCATCATGAGATATTGGAGAACTCTTTAGCTCTGAGGTTGAAGGTGTATTGCCTCTTGTAGACTGCTGCTCTGAGAACTTGGCTTGGAATGTCTTTGATATGTTTTAGTGATTGGAGTTAATTTATGAGAGACACTTCCAGAGGCCCCTGCTAATGGAGGAGGAGGAGGAGGATCCTTTCTGAATTGCTTAGGAGGGGACCTGTATCTTCTCCTCTTCTTCCTTTCCTTTTGTTCATTCTTTGATAGCCACATCCACTGAGGCATGCCAGGATAAGGAGTAATCTTGTTCAACATGTAGTAAGGAGTATCTACATTGGGGTTTGGTTTAGGAATGGCCTTGGGAGGTGCTTTCCTTTTCTTAGCTTTGCTCTTCTTGGATTTTGATTCATCAGAATCATCATCATCATCATCATTGTCATCAAAAGATCTAGGAGGATTATCATATAAGTCATCAATCTCTTTCAAAGCTTCCTTAGAGATCTGCTTTTCAGTAACACTCTGATTTTATTTTTCTTCTTCTGCTATATCTGCAATCATAATATCATCCAAGGATGGTATAGGAATTTCATCCATCTTGTAGGTTGGAGGGGAGATAGCCTTTTGCTCAGGAACAGAAGCTGGTACAAAAACATTCTCAAAAACTGAAATATCTGAAAGAACTGGAGCCACAAAACTTGCTCTTATTTGGTCCATAACTGTTGGACTTACAGGAGCAGAATAACATACAATGACTTTGGAGAAAACTTGCTCAGGAAGAGAAAGAAAATTATAAAGAGTGTCAAAACCTCTTAATAAATCAGCTAAGTCCACAGAAGGGACTAAGTAAAAGAATGGTGTAGCTTCCAAAGGTTCTGCAATATCAACATCAGTGGGCTCAATATCAAATTTTGAAAGATCTACCTCAAGAAAATCTAATAGCTCTGGATCTGTATTTACACTTTCTGTAACTACTATATCCATATGTACATCTGCTATTGCTGTTGTTGCTACTGCTGCTGGAGGAGAAAGAACTGGAACTTCTTCACTGGACATCTCCCCCTGTCTGGTTTTAGAGGGTCCTGAAGCCAGGCCCCCAGAAGAAGAAGTGACAGAGGGGGCAGCAGCAAGGAGAGCAGAAAGGGAGGAAATGGAATCAGCAAGAGGTGAAATTGCCTCTGTTATGAGATTCCTGAGGGATGGAGTGATAAGCTCCAAGATTGTGGCAATGGATGGAGAATCCATCTGCATTAACTCAGGTGATGTTTGAGTTGACACAGATAGATGGATGATGGTAGATGGAGATGGAATGACAGGAGGGATGGGAATGATATCAGTCATATCTTCATCTTGGATGGGTGAAGATGGAGAAGTATGTGAAGGGGATGGAGCATGATTGTGTCGTGGAGATGAATGTGGAGAAAATAGATTAAAATTTATGGAGGACATGAGGTTTTGTGGTGTTATGTTGGCAAGGTGAGGTGGAAGAGGAGATGAAGGTGGTGTGATGTGTTCTGGAGATACAGGGGGTGTTGGTTGATGCACTGGTGAGACAGGTGGTGTTGGAGATTGAAGCTATGATGTTGAAGCAGTGGATGGTTCTTGGAGGGGAGTTGATGAAGGAAGAGAAACCTGTGGAGGAAGAGGTTGTTGTTGAGAGGGAGGTGATGGAATCCTGATGGAGGGAATTTCTTCTAGAGGGGGAGGAGTGGCTATTACTACTCTTGTGTCCTCAAAAATTCTGGAAGAGGATGAAGCCCTGGATGGCTTAGTGATGGTCCTTTCCCATCTTCCAAATAAGGCACAAATCAGTCTTTTGGATGCATTAATGAATATGGTCTGAGAGACTAGTGATTCAGATGCCTTTTCCTGGAGGAAAATCCCTAGAATCCTCCCAAAACAGACTTCCTTCTTAGTATTCTTCTTTTTGATTAAATCAAACAGTATCCTTGCCCAATTCACTGCTTTCTTATTCACCACAACACACATTACCAAAAATTGGTGCCTGGTAATGTAGTCATGAACAGTATGCTTGCCCGACAAGACTTTTCCCACAACATCAGCAAGAAACTTGTATTCAGTGGACAAGTTCTTTTTGAGGAGCTTGTTATGATTCTCACAAGTATGACCCATTTTAATTAACATATTATCAAAATCAGAACTTTTTATCTCAATATCTTCATCGCCATTTACCAAACCAAAAATTTATGTTAAGACGGTGGGGGTTAGAGTAACCTGATACCCAGAGAAGGTGTCGGTCATGGAATCGACATTAGGAGTAGTTGATGTATGCACCCATTCCCTTATCTCATTCGCTGATATCTTGATCCTGGTGGTCATAAACTTCTTTACTGTTGATCCTCAAACCATTGCAGTATATCCAAGAATATCTTATCAGAGTGTTGGAAAGATTCAAAATCAATATCAAACTCAGTGTCGAATTTCATGCTTGTGAGAGAGTTTGCTGGAATCGCCATTATTTTCTGCAAAAACAATAAAGATCAAGTGCAAGAGAGTTCTGAAGGCGCGGGATTTAGCTCGAAGAAAAATCCTATTATAAGGTTTTTGGAATATAAAGCGAAGAGCTCTGTCCTGTGAAAAATAAAAAGCCTTCGATCTGAGGTCGACGAAATATTTTATTGGTAAATGAATTTGTCAATCTCAGTCTGAAGAGAAGGGAAAATAGTTCGTCGATCTTAGGTTGAAGAAATATTCTCTGAAGCAAGTTCGTCGATCTCAGGTCGACGAAAATGACTTCACACAAAGATATCGTCGATCTCAGGTCGACAAAAAATCTCAAGAAGATTTCTCAGATCGTCGATCTCCGTTAGACGAACTGTGACAAATTCTTCGACCACAGATAAAAATTAAATTAAAGCCTCTTCATTTATCATACCTAGCTGATTCATAAAGAGCAGATGGTTCCTCTCATCTAAGGGTTTGGTGAAGATATCTGCTCTTTGCAAATCAGTGTAGATGTAGACAAGCTTAATTTTATTTTTGTCCACACAATCTCTAATGAAATGATGTCTTATTTCTATATATCTAGTTCTACTATGATGCACTGGATTCTGTACAATGGAAATTGCAATTGTATTATCACATAGTAAGGTTGAATTATTTAAGGTGAAACCATAATCTATGAGTTAGTTCTGAATCCATAGTATCTGGGAACAACAACTGCCAGCTGCTATGTATTCAGCTTCTGCAGTTTAAGTAGACACAGATGTCTGCTTTTTGCAAAACTAGGACACAAGTCTAGCACCAAGGAACTGGCATGTCCCTGAAGTGCTTTTTCTATCAACTCTACATCCAGCAAAGTCAGCATCTGAGTATCCAGTCAACTCAAACTTTGACTCAGTTGGATACCAGAGTCCTAAAATAGGACAACCCTTTATATATCTTAAAATCCTTTTTAGAAAAATAAGGTGGGATTCTTTAGGGTTCACCTAGAACCTAGCACAAAGGCATGTAGCAAACATTATGTCTGACCTGTTTGTTATGAGATATAACAGGGACCCAACAATACCCCTATATAATTTCTAATCAACAGGCTTTCCATGTTCATCAGAGTCAATCACAACATTAAAAGTCATGGGTGTTTTCTTTGCTGAGGCATCTGACATCCCAAATTTTTTGATTAGCTCCTTAGCATACTTGGACTGGGATATGAAGATGTCATCAGACAGTTGCTTCACTTGGAGACCAAGAAAGTAAGAGAGTTCATCCATGCTACTCATTTCAAACTTGGAATACATTAGGTCATAGAACCTCTTGCATAGTTTGGAATCAGTAGAACCAAAGATAATGTCATCTACATAAATTTGTACTAATAAGATTTTATCCTTATGATGTCTAGTGAACAATGTACTATCTACTAAGCCCCTAGATAATTTATGCTCTAGAAGAAAGCTAGCTAAGGTTTCATACCAAGCTCTTGGAGCTTGCTTTAGACCATAGAGAGCCTTATGTAATTTAAAGACATAAGAAGGATTGGTTGGAGAAATAAAACCTGGTGGTTGCTCCACATAAACCTCTTGTTTAAGTTCGCTATTTAAGAATGCACTTTTGACATCCATTTGATATACTTTGAACTTCTTGTATGCAGCATAAGCAAGGAAGATTCTGATTGCTTCCAGCCTTGCAACAGGTACAAATGTCTGGTCATAGTCAATGTCATCCTCTTATCTATAGTCTTGAGCAACTAGCCTTTTCTTATTCCTAACAATAATACCTTGGGCATCTAGTTTATTTCTGAATACCCATTTAGTTCCAATGACTAGGTAATCTTTGGGTCTTGGAACTAAATATCAAACTCTACATCTCTCAAACTGGTTGAGCTCCTCTTGCATTACAATAATCTATTGTGGATCTTGGTTGAGTTATGAAGTAGGAATGCATCAAGTCTTGGTTGAGTTGATGCCTGGTCTGCATACCCACTGATATGTCTCCAATCACTTGAGAAATATGGCGATCTCTAAGTGTGACTAATTCAGTAGGAGGAGTTGGTTCAGCAACAGCTTGGGGAATTAATTCCTCTTGTGGAATTATGAGAGTTGTTGTTGGTTCAACATCCACTTCAGTGGATTCATCTTCACTGTCTTCATTTATATGTGGAGAGGGATGAGCAATAGTCTCATTTATGAGGGTCAAATCATCCAACTTCTCATACAAGTGTGGTACCTACAAAGTTTCACTGGTAGAAGGATTCTTCTCCTTGTAAGACATGTTAGTTTCATCAAATGATATATGTACAGTCTCTTCCATTTTTATAGTAGATTTATTATATACCCTATATGCCTTACTGACTTGGGAGTATTCTAGAAAAATTCTCATTGAAGCCTTGACTTCAAACTTTCTAAGATATTTTTTGTCATTGTTATGAATGTAGCATAAACAACCAAAAATTCTAAAGTAATCTACTTTAGGTTGCTTCCCTTTGAGTAGTTCATAGAGAGTCTTGCCCTTAAGCTTATGTATCAGACTCCTATTCAGTACATAATTTATTGTGCTTACAGCCTCTGCCCAAAAGGATAGTGGCATGTAATGTGCCTACAGCTTTAATCAGGGTCCTATTTTTCCTTTCAGCTACCACATTTTGTTGAGGAGTTCTAGGAGCAGAGAAATAATGCCTGATACCTTATTTCTCACAGAATTCTTGTATGGGAAGAGACTCAAACTCAGTACCATGATCACTTCTGATCAATGCAACTGGAGTAGAATACTCAATCCGTATGCTCTTAAGAAAGTATGTAAGAACTTTAAAGTTATCAGACTTGTTCCTCAAGAAGAACACCCAAGTGAACCTTGAGAAATCATCTACAATTACTAAGGTATAAGATTTCCCTCCTAGGCTCTGTACAACAATGGGTCCAAAAAGATCCATGTGGAGAAAATATAGAATCCTAGGTGAATCACTCTTATTAATGGCTTTAAAACTGTTTTTAGTTTGCTTGCCTAATTGACAAGCCCTGCATAGGCTTTCTTTCTTATAGGAGTAAGAAGGCAATCCTCTTACAAGGTTGTCCCTAGATAATTTAGCAATGCTCTTTAAGTTAACATGTCCTAATCTCTTATGTCATAGTTCATTATTATTACTAATCTGGTTGAATAAGCATATCTCAGACCTAGCAGTCTTAAAATTTACTATGTAAATATTTTCTATTTTATTTCCAGTTAAAACTACTTCATTTTCTACAGAAGTGATAATGCATGAAGAGTTATTAAATGATACCTGAAACCTTTCATCACATAATTGACTTATGGAGATTAGGTTGTGCTTCAGTCCACTTACATAAGTCACCTTTTTGAAAGTGACAGATCCAATTTTAACCTTCTCGTAGCCTTTAGTCTAGCCACAATTGGAGTCACCAAAGATCACTTTTGGACCTAGCTTGGACTTATAGTTAGTTAGATTTTCCTTACTGACAATCATGTTCCTTGAGCAGCCACTATCCAAGTACCACTGTTCATCTGTGGTAGGATAGGAGTTCACCTGCAAAATAACAGATTAGATGTTTTTGACCCAGATTACCTTGGGTCCTTGTTGCTTTTCATACTTAAAACTAGAAATAAAGGAACATTCAAGTTGATTTTTATACCCTAGGGGGTGATATCTTCTTGGTGATATTATCCACTGGGTGAATGGATTGAAATATTCCCTAGGTTGATTAAAGGTTCTGAAAGAATTAAAGTTTCTGTTATCTTGAACTGGGTTCGACAAATTCTAGTGAGTTCGTCGATCTGAGGTCGACGAATGGGGATGAGTTCGTCGAACTCCGCTCAGAGAATGAAAATATTCATTATCTATGCCCCAATATCGTCGATCTTGGCTCGAAGAACCATACTGGTTTCGTCGGTCGCAGTTCAGAGAATAATTATAATAAAAATCTGCATTAGGAGTTCGTAGACTTGAGTTCGACGAACTGTACATATTTCATCGATCTGAGTTCGACGAAATCTGTTGAACATTGTTATAGTTAGATTTTTCTTGTTCTTTCTCTTTTTTCTTATTTTTCTGTTTAAATTCTATTTGCTTAATACTATGATCATCTACCTTTTCTTTGTCTTTTTCAGAAACAAATTTGATTGGAGTTGACAATATGTTTTTCTGAATTAATGGGGGTTGGCTTGATGAAGCACCTAAGCCCAGCTTGCCATGAAATCTGGCATTTACTGTGCTTGTGATGTTCATCAACTTGATGTTTTTCCCATTTAGGGATTCTTTAAGTTGTCTTGCCTCAGCTAATTCAGTTTTTAGAGAGATGATTAGTTCATTAGCTACGGTTAATTCATCTTTCAATTTAATGTTTTCAGAAAGGTAATTATCTTGTTCAGTTTGTTTTTCTCTAAGGAGTTTGATTTCCTTCCCAGAGTTTATTAAATCAATACATAGTGATTTAAATTCAGTTCTAAAATCATCTGAATTGAAATCAAAAGAGGATAGTACCTGATCTTCTTCAAATTGAGTTTCTTCACTGTCAAACTGTTCAGCTTCTGAGAGGCTGCCTGATGCATTGATAGCTATCAAGCAAACTTCACTTATTTTTGCTTCCTCTTCATCTTCACTTGAGCTGAAAGATGAGGATTCTTCTTCTGAATCACTCCAAGTTTCAGCAATAAAACCCTTGTCCTTTCTTTTGTGCTTGCTAGAGGAGGGCTTGCTGTAATGCCTTCTGGATTCCTTTTCTCTTCTTTTCTCCTTATTCTTATTCTCTGGACACTCTGAAATGATATGTCCAGGTTTCCTGCATCCAAAACACACAATATCTTTAGTAGGTGTTTTGTTATACCTTGGTTTGTCATCCTGTCTGGATGACTTCCTTCTGAAATCCTTCTTGCCCATTTTGTAGAATCTTTTGGCTAGGAGACTCAAAAATTCTTCACTACCTAAGGGTGCTTCTATTTCTTCAGATGCCTTGAATGTTATGTTTTGCTCCTTTCTAGCTGATGAGGGAGTCTTCTGCTCAGCAGCTTCTCTAGTCTTCATTAACTACTCATATGATTTGAGCTTTCCTAGTAGAGATTCAGTGGAAATCTCATTAAGACTTCTGACCTCTTTGATTGGCCAGATTATTGAATCCCATGAGCTGGGGAAGCACATGAGAATTTTATCATTGACCTTAGTGAGGGTTATGTACTTATCCAGAGTTTTCAGCTCATTGATTATTGAGCTGAGTCTATTGTACATATCACTCACTTACTCTGACTCTTTTTTCTTGAAGTTCTCATATTGGAGATGAGATTTGATCTCCTGTCTTTTCTCTTATCTGTAGATCCATCAACCATCTGGTTTAGGGAATCCCAAATGTCTTTAACTGAGGTGCACTCTGCCACTTTCTGGAAAATGTCATCTGACATTGTCTGAGCAAGAATGTTCATGGCCTTGGCATCAACTATCTTGGCCTTCTTCTGTGCATCTGTCCACTCAGGTGGTGGAATAGCATTTGTGCTGGAAATTGCAGTAGATGTAGCCACTGGAGCTGGTGGACCTGTTAAGATAGAATTAAAAATATCTTCATCAATGGAGTTCATATATAATTTAATTCTTGCCTTCCAGATAGCAAACTTGTTCAAGTTGCAAACTAGAGGTCTAGTGCTTGCATAGTCCTTGTTATGTGCCATGATATAAGTAATGCTAGAGAGATTTAGATCTTAGAAGGATTTGTTGGTTCAAGTGTTACCTTGTACAACCAAATAAACTACCATCTGATACCAACTGAAAGACAACATAGGCAATTAATAATCCTTAGATACTAATTGAAAGTTAGGAGATAGATCTGATTTACTCTAGAGGGAGGGGGTGAATAGAGTGATTTTAAACTTTTGTTATTTTCAAAAATCTATACTAGTAAAATAAGTGAAAGTAGTAGTTATATGAAATGAAATAGAAACTAGGCTAAACTACACAATCACAGCACAACAGAGCAAGGAAAAATGAACACACCGACAACACAAGATTTTATAGTGGTTTCCAAAATCTAGGTACATCCACTCTTTTACCACCCTGGTAGGAATCCACTAGCAGGTTTTGATCAGGTGACTGCCACCACAATATCTATTTTCTAAGGGAGATATAGCAACTCTTTAGGCTTTTGATCAAGTGCCCAAAAACTAAACCAAGTCTTTTGATCAGGAGACTTGACAACCAAAAGCTAACTTTTGAAGGGAGTTAAAACCCTTTGTATAGTGGGGTGAAGAAGATGATGTTGTTTTCT
The DNA here is from genome assembly GCA_039513925.1 of Platanthera zijinensis. Lineage (NCBI taxonomy): Eukaryota > Viridiplantae > Streptophyta > Magnoliopsida > Asparagales > Orchidaceae > Platanthera > Platanthera zijinensis. Next base: position 94,311,133 of record CM077098.1, on the reverse strand, counting down.
CTTTCTCTAAACAACAGAGAAGACTCAGTGGATTGTTAGTGTCAAAGCTCCCCCTGAGATGTTGAAATGTTCAGGAAGACTTGGAGCTTTGCTCAGGGTGTAGGTCTTGATGAGAATCTTTAGAAACTTCTTGGTCTGGTGTTGATTTGTTGTCCCTTTGAAGTCTGAAGCAGAAACTGAAGAGAGACTGAAGATCAGTGTATGATGTTCTTCTTCAATTTCCTGAGAGAATGAAAGTTGTGCTGCTTTTCTGTATTAGTTATTGTATCTCTGTATATCTCCTTCTGTTGTGTAAGAGTCGTCCAAAAAAAATCTCTTTTATATCCAACTATCTAATTCGTCCTTTGAATTTTGAATTCTAAGCATTAATTGCTGATTAGATTCTGGAGAATGAAACGGCTGGAATATAGTATTTAATGAGTTTCCCCAACTATCTTAGTAAAATAAGCAAGTAATTAACTCTGATGAAATCCATAATTAATGCTGCCATGAACGACTATATTCTTGAGAATATGAGCATTAATTACTCAGAGAATTATTGCCAAAGAATAGAATGAATAGAGGGACAGATATCGAAAAACCTTGACATTCTGACTCTGAACAGATTTCATCGACCTGAAAATATATTTCGTCGACCTAAGCTCCAAGTTCGTCGAGCTGAGAAATCATGTTCGTCGACCTGAGCTCAGTGAACAACAGTCTGACAATATCTTGTTAATTCTGAGCTCCAAGTTCGTCGATCAGAGAATATGTCTTGAGGGAAGAAATCGTCGACCTGAGCTCAAATATCGTCGAGCTCAACTCAGAGAAGAAACTCTGAGTTCGTTGATCTGAGATCGACGATTGTCGAGCTGATTTCGAAGAGCTTCGAACTAATAATCTGAACTATGAATTCTTCTAAGTCTTGAGTCTTTTGAAAAGTCCACTGCATGCTGGTCCATGAAGATTGATTCTAATGACTAGCCTAGACTCTAGTACTAACAGACTTGACCCTGACTATACAAGGTGGGTCAAACATCCTAAGTATTGAACCTAGCCCAAATCCAAACTAGGGATCCAACAAGGGGTGCAAGCTCTGGTTCCCTTTTCTATTTGGAGGTCCATTCAAATTGTTGGTGGCGGGCCTCGATGGCCTCGTCTGCCGCGATCTATGCCTTGACACAATAAATGAGGTCTGCGTAGCTCGAGACTATTTCCCGTATCAGTGCAAAGTAGAATCCACTTGGGTGGAGCCCCCTATGGGAGACGCCGCAAAGAAGCTCGAGATTGACTCCCAGGATTTCCCGAACCTCGGAAGTGAAGTGACGGAAGAACTCCTTGAGTGATTTTCCCTCGTTTTGGTGGATGCCAGAGAGGTGAGAGGGGTCTCTAACGATCTGTAGGTTGGCTATGAATTGTTCAATGAAGAGGTGTGTGAGCTCCCCAAAGTTACCGTTCTCCCCCTCCTGTAGGGAGTGGAACAATGTACGTGCTTGCCCCTTCAGAGTTGTGGGGAGCACTTGACACAACAATTGATCGAGCGCGTTGAAGAGGCGCATAATCATCTCAAAGTGATTTATTTGCTCCAGGGGATCCTCTATCCCATCGAAGGCCTTGAGGTGTGGTAGCTTGAACCCGTGAGGTACTAGGTGTACCAAGACTTAAGGAGCGAGCGGGGACCCGTGATGGAATGGGCGTCGAGCATTCACTGGGCGTTGACATTCCTGGGAGAACTCCTCCTCAATCGTATCCCTTTTTTCCTAGCATGTGAGCCTTCAGTCATCTTACCTAGCTTCCACATCCATTATGTGAGGGTCGAGTTGAGTGTCTTCCCGCGGCTCCGACCTCCTGGCGACATGCATGGAGCTTGCTTCATCGAAAAGCTCATTGGCAAGGGCTCCTTAGGGAGAGCGGCGTCTTGAGGAGGTACACGTTCTTGCATGACGGTCGGTCGCGTCCCGTGCACATTTGATGGATTGGGATGATTGGAGAGTCCCAAATCCCGTAGAAGAGTGAGCACTTCCGCTTGACATTCCTCCATCAGCTAGACATACTGCTCTACTGAGCTTGCAGGCGCAATCATAATGGCCCCTTATAGTTGCGGGGCATTGCTTGCAGGTAAGTTGGTGGGGGCCAATCCGGTGCGCTCTTCCTGGGTTGTGTCATTAGCAGTGCATGTACTCCTCCTTTCCATTGTTGTTAGTTGGGGTATGCTTGCGAGGTAAGCGCCGCTTCTAGGATGTTGTAGAGTTTGGGAACACTTTCCCATAGATGATGCCAAACTATTGTGGGTCACCAGGTTTTTCCCCGGTCTGGAGAATCGAACCGCCTTAGCTCGGAATTGGACTGGACACGCAAATAGATAATGAAAAGCAGCAGCAAATGAAAAAAAGGTTTTTTTTATATGGAAAGCCAGAAAAGGGCGAAAAACCACGCGACCAGAACTGTGTCTGGCCAAATTCCACTTGTTCATTGAGTTTATAAGAGTTGAGAGTTTTCTAGAAGGGTGACATGCCACCTCTCCGTTACAAAGCTTTGAGTACAAGAACAATAAAAATAAACTAAGTCCACGACACTGACAAGAGTGTACAATGGAGTTGAGGATTCACTAAATCCTCGGAGCTTGGGTGAGAGCGTGCTTCTAGGAAAAAATGGTTAAGTCCTTGCAACGTTGAGTGTTGCACGCTTGACGGCCTAGAGAGGGATTAAAGTTAATTCCGAGTGGAGGAATGATCAAAGTCCCACATTTTCGCCGAAAAATGCCAGAGCAGTCTCTAGTCTCTAGAATTGCTTGCCTTCAAATGAGAGAATGAAGGCCTATTTATAGTTTTTTAGAGGGTCATGTTGGTAATTGCTTCGGGGCAGATTTTGTGTTGATAAATGACGTCGCTCTGTCTCGGTCACCTGGATCACCAATTTTAACAAAATTACAGGCGTGCCCCCGGGCGGTCCGGGCAGATCGTGAGGATGCCTGACGGTGGCGACGACGGTGGTCGGATGCGGCAGCAATGGCCGGAGGTAGCGGCCAGAGGCGGCGGCGACTTCCAGCACCCGCATACGTGTGACACACGGATGTGCGTGAGGCATGTGCAGCGCTTGCGGGCACGTGGCCCACTATTACGCACGCAATGCTTTTGTGCACGTTGTGGTTTGCCTAATGCTTGTGCGACACTACCACGCGCCCAACGCTTGCTCGTGCAATGTCATGGTGCTGTGCGCGCAATGCTTGTGTGCACGTAGCGCATGCACACACACTGTCTGTTAGAAGCGAACTAAAACAAGCCGGAAATGGAATAACTGAAATTTTATTATCAGAAAAAGGTATCTATTACAAAGGTATGCCCTCCCTTATATAGAATGGAGGAGAGATGAGAGAATACAAATAAGAGATGTGGGACTAAAAAATACAGGACTAAGCGGACTATACAGAACAAACCGCACAAGCCGCGCGGTTAGACAGAAGGGTTAACCGCACGGCTACCACCAGAGAGAGAGAGAGACCACTAGGGGAGACCGCCTGACCGCTCAGCAACCGCACAGTAACAACACAGCAATCAAACCGCTTAAGGGAAACCGCCAGACCGCGCGATCTCCAAACCGCCAAGACAGACCGCCAGACCGCCCGGTCACCAACTTCAACACTCCCCCTCAAGCTGGAGCATATATATCGATCATGCCCAGCTTGCCACAAATATGATGAAACGAGGCGGAAACTGGCTTGGTGAAGATGTCAGCCAGCTCTTTATCAGAAGTGACAAAGGGAGTGCAAATTTGTTCCTTTAAGATTTCTTCACGAATGAAATGACAGTCAACCTCAATGTGCTTGGTTCTTTCATGGAAGACTGGATTTTTGGAGATGTATATGGCAGCCTTGTTATCACAGAACATAGGTAGAGGATGGTTGTAGACCTCTCCTAAATCCAGCATTAGAGCCCGTAGCCATTTTAGCTCACAAGTGGTCGACGCCATACTCCGATACTCTACTTCAGCACTGGACCTGAAAACAACAGACTGCTTCTTGCTCTTCCAGCTCACCATATTGCCCCTAACAAAAGTACAGAAACCGGAGGTAGACTTGCGGTCCCCTTTGTCATCAGCGTAACTCGCATCTGAGTATGCTTCAACCCTCAGATGATCATTCTTCTGAAAGAGTAATCCTTTCCCTGGGGCTGCTTTGACGTACTCCAAGATCCGCAAGGCGGACTGTAGATGGCACTCCCTAGGAGCTTGCATGAATTGACTCACCTTGCCCACAGCATAGGAAATGTCGGGCCTAGTCACGGTGAGGTATATGAGCTTACCAACCAGACGCCTGTACCGCGAAGCATCTGAAAGAAGAGGCGAATCATCTGTCCAGGTTTTGTCTTCTCCAACAGTCATGGGACATCGGGCAGGTTTGGCCCCAGTCAATCCTGCTTCTTTTAAAATATCAAGGGCATACTTACGCTGAGAGATGACTAAAGAGTTGGGCTTCCGAGAGATTTCGATCCCCAAAAAGTACTTCGGAGAACCCATATCTTTCGTGACCAGATGTTGGCGAAGATGCCGCTTTATCAAGGCTACCCCTTCCTGGTCATCGCCAGTGAGAAGAATATCATCAACATATACTGCAAGAACCACCAGTCCCGAAGAGGTTTTGCGAATAAATAGAGAGTGATCAGCAGAGCTGCGAGCAAAACCAACGGCCACCACGATGTCGCTGAACTTGTCAAACCAAGCTCGAGGGCTCTGCTTGAGGCCATAGATTGCCTTCTATAGCCGGCATACTTGTGTCTCCCCCTGAGCAACATACCCAGGAGGTTGCTCCATGTAGACGGCCTCCTGAAGATCACCATAAAGGAAGGCATTCTTGATATCCAGCTGGGAAAGTGGTCAGTCTTTGTTGACCGCCACAGAGAGAAGGACCCGTATAGTGCTGAGACGAGCCACGGGAGAGAAGGTGTCAAAGTAATCAACCCCATAGGTCTGAGTAAAGCCCTTAGCCACCAGGCGAGCTTTATAACGGTCCACAGTGCCATCTGGGCCAAATTTGACCACAAAGACCCAGCGGAAGCCAACAACATCTGTATCAAAGGGAGGAGGGACAAGAGTCCAGGTACCCCACTCTGTTAGGGTCGCCATTTCCTCATCCATGGCCATCTTCCAGTGAGGAATAGCAAGGGCCTCCTGGTAGGAACGAGGTATGGTAGTGGCAGAGATAGCCAGCGCAAAGGCCCTGCGAGAAGAGGTGAGACGATCATATGAAACAACACAGCAAGGGGGTGTAGGATACACGTCTGCACCCCTTTGCGAAGAGCGATAGGAAGATCCAGGTCGGCGGGCTCTTCGGTATCCAGAGCATCCATGGCAGAGAGAGCTGGCCCGGGAGGAGAGAGCGACGACAGCGGAGATGAGGGAGATGGAGACGGAGAGAGAGACGGAGGGAGAGGAGTGGGTGGAGACGGAGGAGGGGCAGATATCGCAGTAGGAGATGAGGGAACGAACGGAATAACAGGAGAATTAGAGGTGGGGGGAAGAGACGAGGAGTCATCCGAGAAGTAGGAGGCATTCTCGAAGAAGGTAACGTCAGAGGAGACGAACTGCTTACAAAGAACAGGGTCAAAGCAGCAGTAGCCTTTCTGAGTGGCGGAGTACCCCAGAAAGACACATTTGGTGGAGCGAGGGGAGAGCTTATCACGAGTGGCAGATGGGGCATGCACAAAAGCAGTGCACCCAAAGATTCGGAGAGGGAGAGGGAAAGGCTCCTTGCCTGGATAAAGGATGGAATAAGGGGTTTGTCCGTTGAGAACGGAGGAGGGAATGCGATTGATGAGATAGCAGGCAAGAAGAACAGCATAGCCCCAATATGAGCGAGGGACATGCATTTGAGCCATCAATGTGCGAGCGACATCGAGGAGGTGACGGTTTTTGCATTCCGCCACCCCATTTTATTGGGAGGTATAGACACAGCTTGTCTGATGAATAACGCCATGTTGCACACAGAAGGAGGTAAAAGCATGACTTAAGTACTCTTTTGCATTATCAGAGCGAAAAGTTTTAATACCAACACCAAACTGATTTTTGATTAAATGATAAAAAGAGGTCCATACATTAAAAAGTTCAGAGCGATCTCGTAAGAGATACACCCAAGTACATCTAGAAAAGTCATCGATAAAGGTTACAAAATAAGAACTACCCCGACCAACAGTAAGGGTAGGAGCAGGCCCCCAGATATCGGAGTGGACTAGATCAAACGGACGAGTAGATCCCCGACCTTGCTTCGGCGGGAAGGAGGAACGATGATGCTTGCCAAGTTGACAGGCTTTGCAGTTGAGAGGAGTATTTGAGGGAGGGAGGTGGGGTAGAAGCTGATGTAGAAGCCGTGGTGGAGGATGACCGAGACGGAGATGCCACTGGAGAAGATCCGTACAAGAAGAAGAGAAAACGGACAAAGCGAAAACATTGTCGAGGAAGTAGAGGCCGCCGCTCTCAGTCCCAGTAGTAATCATCCGCTGGGAGCTCGGATCCTGAAAAGAACAAGAAGATGGAGTAAACTTTACAGAACATTGAAGCTGCTTGCACAAAGAATTAATCGACAATAGATTGCACGGAAACTTGGGCACATAGAGAGTGTCCTCTAGCCGAAGGGACAAAGTAACATGAACTACTCCCGACCTATGAACCGGGGAGGGAGAACCATCTGCAATGAGGACTGGGGGCAACCGATCATGCTGTTCGAGGAGAGAGAAGCATTGAGGATTGCCCGTTCATATGATTAGTTGCTCCGGAGTCGATAAGCCATTTACCTTGAGTGACCACATGGGCACTACCTGATGATGTGACCACGGAATCAGACGGCTTGGAAGAGGAGGCGGAAGAGTCACCCGAGGGGCGAAGATGGGGATGCTTCGTGCAGCAGCGGTCAGAAGTATGTCCGGTGCGGCCGCAGTGAGAGCAAAGGTAGCGGGAAGAAGGACGTCCGCCAGACTGATGACTGCGGCTACCAGAGCCACTCTGCTGAGTTTGATGAGCATAGTTATCCGGTGGAGAAGGAGCGGGCAGAAGCGGGCGCTGAAGGAGAGAGGTGACAGCGGCGATGCGAGCAGCGATGGCATCTAAAGTAGGAGATTCCGCCTCACCCAGAATTTGTTGGCGGATCATGTCATAAGTGTCAGGAAGACGTAGCAGATAACACACAACCAGAAGCTCCTGGAAGTGCTTGTGTTGTTGAGCCAGATCCGCAGAAAAGGGGCGATTCTGAAGAATCTCAGCCCCAAAAGCTTGAACTTGTTGGTAGGCAGCAGCAGGAGACAAGGTAGGCCGGGCAAAGAGGTCCGCATACAACGTATAGATGCGGGACGTTTGAGCCCCTTTGGAGTATAGAGCAGCAAGATGAAGCCAAGCAGCCTTCACCGTCTCATCATGACGGATGACGGGAAGGCACTCATCAGATAGACTGTTAGCGAGCCAAGTACGCACAAGCGCGTCACTCGCATCCCAGTCATCAAAGAGAGGTGAAGTGGTAGGAGGGGGGTCATCAACGAGATGGTGGCATTTGCGTTGCGAGCAAAGGAGAAAAGTGAAAGAGACGCTCCAATCCGGGTAGTTGGAGCTGACAAGCTTGGAAACGGTGCCAAGGTTCCCGGAAGAAGTAGGAGGTAGAGGCGGAGCCGGATTGGCAACAGGGGTGGCGGCAGGAGTGGTGGTAGTGGAAGCATCAGAAAGAGCCATAAGAGCAAACAGCAGGAAGCCGCGCGGTTAGGAAACAAGCCGCGCGGATAGGCAGAAGAAAAAACTGCAGCGGTCAGGATGTCAAACACCAGCGGCCAGAAAGACCACGACCAAGCCGCAGTATCAAGCAGAGGGGAAGAAGTCGAGCGGCAAGTAGACAGTCCGCTCGAACAGAAGCACAAGAGAAGGCAAGGCACACGGTGATAGGTCGCGGCAAACAAGACGACAGATCGCAGCGAACAAGGCAACAGGTCGCGCACACAGAGGGCAATGACATGGAAAGAAGGAGACCGCGCGGACAGGGCGCAAGCCGGAGAAGCAAGTCGCGCGGACAGAGAGGGCTCACAGAATCAGGAAGAAAGGATCGATTGCTCTGATACCATGTTAGAAGCGAACTAAAACAAGCCGGAAATGGTATAACTGAAATTTTATTATCAGAAAAAGGTATCTATTACAAAGGTATGCCCTCCCTTATATAGAATGGAGGAGAGATGAGAGAATACAAATAAGAGATATGGGACTAAAAATACAGGACTAAGCGGACTATACAGAACAAACCCGCACAAGCCGCGCGGTTAGACAGAAGGGCTAACCGCACGGCTACCACCAGAGAGAGAGAGACCGCCAGGGGAGACTGCCTGACCGCTCGGAAACTGCACAGCAACAGCACAACAATCAAACCGCTTAAGGGAAACCGCTAGACCGCGCGGTCTCCAAACCGCCAAGACAGACTGCCAGACCGCCCGGTCACCAACTTCAACACTGTCGCATACGTTGTTGCTCACACAACACTTATGCTTGCGTGCAGCACTTGAGTGTGTGTGAGGTGTGTGTGGCGCTTGCACGTGTGCGAGGCATGCACTACGCGTTCCTGCTGCGTGCGTGCAAGCTTTATGCGGCCTCCATGCGCGCTTGGTCCCGATCTCCTTTCAGGGTGATTTCAGACCTTTTAAGTGGGCATGGATTGTGCGTGTGCGACTCACTCGGTTGGGTTGCATAGCTTGAACATTCTCAGCCGAAGTCCTAGCAGTCTAACTTAGAAAATTCAGGGGGTACCTATCAGGCGTAAAACCTATTGAGACAAATGATTCTTGATATTGAAGGTGACATAGATTCCTTCATTGAAATCAAAGATCTCATAATAATTTATGTAATGTCTGCATGAGAAAAAAAATTAAACAAAGAGGTTATAATATAAAAAGAGCAATAATAATATGGGAAAAAAATGATTTGACATACCTTCTTAAGGATGAGCTAAGTTAACTACATCAAATTCCGACTCTTTGGTTTATTTCCTTTTTCTACTACTGATTCATGATATCTCAACCATGAAGAGAAAATAGGTGGTAATAGAGAGTCTTCTTTCATCAATAGTCGGATGAAATGATTATCGTTCACATATTCAATATAAATTATCATTCGATTCTCTAGAGGCGCAAAATACAATTGCAAAAATGTGAGATCGATATTTTGAGTAATGAACCAAGATGATATTATAACATGATGCAATTAGTTGCCCAATGTCAGGCATCATCATTCACTTTTTAAGAGGTGTTGGAATTGCATTACAATCAAGAGACAACTTCAAATTTGACCACATTCCATTTTCAAATATGTTAGTGTACAAAGTTTCGTTATTTTTCATTTCCATAGTAAAAATTATGACGCACTTGTACCCAATTATCTCCCATGTTTAAAGCATGACTAATAACCATATAGCCACAATGCCCATCACCCACCATATCTATTACATCAATTATATTTTTTTGAAATATAGTAGGGTGTTTCTTTACAAATATTTTCAAGGAATCTTTTATCCTTGAAGCATATTTCCTTCTACTAGGTGGGTCTACATTTTGATGTTCACCCATAAGAATATACTCAAATAGAGATGGATCTCTTCTTGTAGATTTGAAATCTTTCCTCACCTTGTTTAGGGCTCCCTCTAGGTCTTCTTTTTAGCCTTTTTGGAAGAAGAGATTCTTTTGTCTGGCTTGTAGTTGGATCCCAATGCTCACGAAGTTTTCGCTTCAATTCATTTTCTGAATCATCGTAGAATTGTTATATTTGGAAAGTATCCCATCCAACTCCACTTATATGTCATGCATTTGTTCATTTTCTTTCTTAACCTTGCATGCATCCAAATCCACTTGTATGTCAAATCTTTTTTTGAACATATTGTTCACAAATAACAAGCACCTGCAAAAATAGGTTAACCACCATCTAAAGGTTTTGAAATCCCCTAAAAAATTGATGATAATTTCTTACCAGAGAAATGAAGTTGAAATGAAAGACAAGAGACTTCTAAATCAACATAAAAGGTGGAATAAGGTATTATATAATTGTAGAAGGAAGATAATATCAAAAAAAAATGAGGCAGAACATTAGAAATGTGATAGAGGATGAATAGTACCAACTGAAACCCTAGATTCAATGGCAACCCTCAACAATGGAGCATGAGTCACTGCCAGCTGAAAGAGAGGTGACGCTCGGTGGAGAAGACAAGCAGCAAAAGGGGGTCAGTGATCTAAAAGGAGTCATTCGGCTACGTCGAGGGAGAAGTATCACAACTCATGATTTATGGATGCCTGCGCTTAGGGCTTCAACTCGGTAGAGAGAAATAGGAATAAACCGAAAACTGAGTTTATTTGGTTTGTGTATATAGCTAAAATAGGCCTTCCTTTAACATTGATGCATTCACGAAACCCAATATATTTTTTAGATTAATTTTAAGTGCAAATCAATTTTAATTACGTACAAACCATTGTTAAGTGTAAGTCACAAAATTTTACGTACAGACTATTTTGTTATGTGCAAACCAAATAAATTTTTTTAAAAAAATTAAATCTTTAAAATCATGTTCAAAAAGTAAAAAAATCATTAGATACCTACATTGAAACATAAAATGTTGTTAGAGTTGAAATCATGACAAACATGCACAAAAATGAGCTCTCAGAATCACTAGATACCTGCATAATTCGAAAACTTTTGTACATCTAATTCTTTCGCAAAATTTGATTTCATCCAAAAAGTCATTATTAAGTTTTCAAGCACCTGGACTAAAACAAAAATTATGTTAGAGGAGCACATAAATTTATAACTTGAACTTTAAAGTTATTCAAATACTTACTTTTATCATTGAGTTTGTCACATTGCTTCGCACTTGTTTCTCTATATCTTTTCCAAATTGATAATGTTGGAGGAAATGAAAAATCTTCACGCATTTTTATTTGAACAAAATGATTCTCATTGATAAACTCGATGTATACTATCTTGCAAGTTTCTGGAGGCGGTGAACGTAATTGTAGTATTATGAATGATTGATATCGGGATAAGTGAACAAAAGCTAAATTATAGCAAGAAGCAACTACCAATTCAATATTTGGCATGGACATCAACTTGCCATATGGAGCAGGAGTCATGGTACCTTCAAGTGATTTAAGTAACTCCGACCTTCTTTCCTTTTCAAATATGCTATCGTACAAGCATTCTTTTTTCCCGTAGCTCCATTGCTAGATCAATGCGCACCTTTAACCAATCATTATCCATTTCTAATGCATTACTAATAACTCTGTACCCACAATGATCGTCCCACAGTACATCGATCACATCTGTAAGATATTCGGCAATACATGGAGGCATTTCTTTTCGCACACTACATAGTAATTTGCTCTCTTTCATAACCACCTTTTGTTTGCATGGAGCATATAGTACTGGTTGTCTTAGTTGATTTCCTACAATCCTTGAACTTCTTGTAGCTACCCCTTTCCTACAATCCTACCCTTCAATGCTTTTTGTAACAAAAGTTCAAAATGTATGACTTGAAGGAGGATTCATTATTTTACGTAATTTTTTCTTTATTTATGTCTTTTGTAAAGTAGTAATGCTTTTGTTTCTCTTTAAAACACCTTCAATTTCAATGTTAATTTCATATTCTATATCCTCTTCAACCTTTACATTCTCATTAGCAATGTTGTCATGTAATACCAATTGCTTTCAATGATTGTGAAGGTTTCCAATATGTAATACCACCAATTGGAAATCCAAGCACATGTCTACTTCTATGCATGCAAATGCCCACATCTATATACATGAATATTGCTGAAAGTTCTTTTTTAATCAAATGCAATGCTATGAAGGAGATGTGCCCTATAAGCTCAAAGTACAAGGGCCCACCAAAATCTTAATTCAAATGAATTGTGCTTTGTGCAAATGCTCTTTTGATCTCCGTTTGTTGTAAAGTAATCATTTGGTTGAATGTTTTCTAAATAGTTTTTAGGTTTTCAATACACTATTATTAATCAAATATCATTATTACATTAATGATTTAATCAATATGAGGGGACAATACCATCATCCAAAGGTTGTGTGATTGAAGCTTCAACAAACAAAGATCTAAACAACGGTATTTCCATGACCCAACAACAATGTAATAATAAGAAATTAGAAGAAATTTGATACTCAAAATATGAGAATAGGAAGAAATACCAAAAAAGGAGTGATGGGGCCAAGGCCTTTTTATAATTCATGTGGGGTGCATTTAGCCCATTCCCCATGATCCCACCATCTAAGTGGGGATCATGGAGGAATCGCAGTGCATGCGATCAGCGCACACGATCACGCACAATCTGCACGCGAGATCGTCTTTCTCGAGCCTTCCATGGTCTGGCCCGACCCCTCTCTCCAGCCGTCGGTGGGCCCGCTCAAGCCGGCCTATTTTTTGGTAGGGCGAGAGGCCACACCTCACGACCGCGAGCCCGCAACCGCATGGTGCGACAGCCCCTCTGGCCACCAAGTCCGACGAGAAGCCTTCCCTCCCGCGGCCATTGTGGGAGGAGCCAGGCCTCCCTCGCTCGGATCGGCACCGGCCGATCGCACCTTCGGCCGGTCGGTGTTGCTCCTTGAAGCCGGCGCCCGGTGTCGGGGGCCATGCCCGACAGCCAGCATTGGGCCCGCGCCCGGTGGACGGCACCGGGGCCGCGCCCGGCGGCCGTCGCTAGAGCTACGCCTGGTGGCTGCCGTCGGGGTTGTCCCCAGGGTGTTGCCCGGGTGCGGCCGTCCGGCCCTCTCCGGCCACCGGCCACACCCACGACCGGTGCAGCGCTTACAGCCCGCCGCCCTCGTCGGGGCCGGTTACTCACCTGGTGGTGGTCGGCCGTCCCTCTTACCCACTTTGGGTGTCTTCCCCGTCGTTCGATCATCTTGCCACGATCGTCGCCGTCCACTTCGGGCGTGACCACCCATTAATTATATAATAGACCTGCATTTAGCGAAATACTATGTGAATGATATTCGCATAATACTATGTTTATGATTATAATGATGGTGATTATAGTGTGTGGATAGTCGCATAACCATCGTAACCACTTCCTGGATGCTATAAAAGGAGTCTCAGGCCTCCTCATTTTTCATCTTTCTCTCCTCAAGCCAAAGCTCTGTCGGATTCCTCCTATGAGCCACCTTCGAGTCACCTTCGAGCCACCTCCATTCCACCAGAAATTCGGCTAAGTGCACAAGTGTGCGACAAGAAGGAAAGTCCTACTATAGCAAGCACTCATTCATGCGCATCACCACACCAACCTTCCTCGAGCGGAGCATCCTGTTGCCTGCAGTGAGCTCAAGAATCTCTCTCTCTCTCTCTCTCTCGCCTAAAGTGTAACGAGTAGCGGCCTATCACTCTCGATTCTTCAAAAAAGTTGTAACTGCAAGCAGATAGTGGATTTCGATCGTCATAGACCAATCACGTAGTTTTTTACCCAATTAAGGGGTTTTTTCACGTCAAAACATTGTGTGTACCTTTTCTCTCTCATTGACTATGTGCGCCCTCGACCGCTCTGTGAGCTAAGACGGTCCAAGTTACTCCGGTCCGATCGGGGCGTCGAGTTTGGCCGCCACAAGGAGAAAAAACCCTAAATGTAAGAAATCTAAAAAAAAGTAAGAATCGGAGCAAGGGAAAGAAATAGGAGAGCATATCGTCGAAAAATGCAGAGAATGAGAGAAACTTGTCGAAAAATGCAAAAAAAGGAGAGAAAAATCGATTGGGTGGATATATAACTCGACAAAGAATCAACGGGTGGAGGGGAAGGTTCACCGTCGGTAGTTCACGCAAGAAGCGGCGACGGGGAAGCCATTCGCCGATGAATGAGGGGCCCGAAGTGGGCGACAGAGTGGGGAATAGGGTTTCACCCTTCACACTGAAATGGGAACAATGACAGATCAGGGGAGAAAATAGAAGGTGGTGGCTGCACTTAGATCTTTTTAGGTTTAATGGCGTTTAATCTTATTTGAGGTTGGTTTTTTTAATGATTTGTAAGGTAAAAAAATATTTTAGTCTCTATGCTTTTAGAAAAAAACTGGTACGTTTAACGTATCAAATTATACGTACGGAAATAAATACTTATTTTTCATCGCGGGACCCACGCCATTCAGCTCGAAAATTTCGAAGGCTTTCTCGATGGACCCGCTCTCCATCATGTCTTCATCTATAGAAATGGTGCCCAAGCGGCGAAAATTTCTGGTCGACTCTTCCCCAACTCACGACGAGAAATCATTCCAGTACTTGTTTCTCGCTCAATGTTTAAGAAGGATACCACCATTTGCACAAATGGCGTCATGAACACGAATGTGCCCCAGTTGAATGACAACATCTCCATCCTTACAGCTCACTGGTCCGAGTTCCACAAATTGACTGGCGAAGCACTCTATTCTCGTACTCCTTACAGCTCACCGGCGGTCCGACATCTCATCGACACCTCCTTGGCAATCCAAATATGATTCTACACCTCCTTTGCGAAGCACTCCATTCCTATACTCAGGTGACTGTATTTGACGATAAACAGACCGTATTTGTTAAACTACTGCCGTATTTGGCGATAAACTATTTCTTAAACTACAATAATGATAGTATTTATTAAACTACCGCCACATTTAGCGATAAACAGACCGTTTCTTATGTTAGCAATTCAATGAGTTGAGTGATTTTTAGATGTGAATTTTTTATTTTGCAAAAAAAAAACTTAGTTTTGTTGTAGCTCAAATTGAATTGTTAATCTCGATTGAATTTTTGTGTACTCATCATCATTTCTAATAAGTATCATCGTAGCAGCTTTGACAGTCATCAATTATTATACAGTGCGCGTGATCGCCGGCTGCAAATGCATCTCAATTCACGCGAAGATGTGTGCATGCTTTGAGATATGTGCACATGCGTTGAATTATGTGCACTGAGATATGCACGTATTTCAGCACACTCGCATCCATTCAATCACACTATATGATAAAATTCATGATAGTTTAACTTTCAAGACAGCCTAAACACCTAGAGGGGGGGGGGGGTGAATAGGTTCTACTTGTTTATAAAAACTTCTAGGCAGAATTCAATTTAATGGCTAACACAATAATCACAGCAATCACAGAAAATAAAACATCACAGATTGCACAATGTTTTATAGTGGTTCCCCAAGGTCTGGGTACATCCACTTTCCCCCTTCACCTATCTAGCAGTATGCTAGATTCGGCCAAACTTCCACTAATCTCAGATCAACAGATCCTACAACTCAGAACCCAACTGGTTCCTACAACTCAGGCACAACAGCCCTACCTCAGCCTTGCCCCAAGGCCTACAACTCAGAGAAGACCCTTCTCCTACACTCAGGCAAACAATCCTACCACTCAGAGTTCAACACTCCTACACTCAGCCTTTATAACACAGGCTTACAACTCAGATCTGTGTAAACAGATCCTACAGAAATATAGAAAAGATTATTTAACTGTCTTGCCTAAATTGAGAGAGAAAAGGCCAAGACAATTCTTGATCAGCTGATGAAATCAACTGTATCTGAGCTTTCTTCAAAGCTTCTTGAATATGAACTTAGCTGAGTTGATTTCCAAACAGCTTCTTGAGAATCCACTGGTGGTTTCTTTCTTCTTCTTCAAATTCTGGCTTGATCTCTCTCTATCCAGCACTTTGAATGATTCTTCTGAATTCTGATTAGAACTCTTCTTTGATCTATCCTTAGATAGTCTTCTTAGATCTTCCGGAGAAGATCTTCTTAAGTGCCTAGCACTTTCTTGAAATGAATTGGATTGTAATCCTTCTCAACTTTTTGATTCTCAACAATGTTTTCCAAAAGTTACTTTCTCCTTCTGAATCTGTCTATTTATAGACTTTCTTCATGGTAACCGGCTGATCCGGTTTCTAACCGTTTTCTGACAAGTCTGACAGCTTCAGTTAACCGGTGGCAACCCACAGCTGCCAAGTCTTCAAACAAGTCCTGTGCCTTAGTCTTGAACCACAAGTTGTCGAGACAGTCTGTCAGAAAGTGTCGAGACCATCTGTCTATCTGTGTCGACACAATTGACTTTGGTGTCGACACAGTCTTCAGTGATGTCGACTAAGTTGCCTTTGAGTCGACACAGCTTCTTCTGAAAATAACTTGGTCTTGACTCTTCAGTGTGTCGACACAAGTCCTGTGTGTCGACACAGTTGTTGTAGAATCATAACTTAGTAAGTGTCGACTTAGCCTTCAGGTGTCGACACAGTCTTCTTTTAACTCTGCTATAATGTGTCGACTCAATCACAATGTGTCGACACATTCTGCTGGTGTAGACAAACTTGAGGTCGACTATATTCTTCTGTGTCGACACATCCTGCTGGTGTCGACAAACTTGAGGTCGACTATATTCTTCTGTGTCGACACATCCTGCTGGTGTCGACAAACTTGAGGTCGACTATATTCTTCTGTGTCGACACAATTTCCCAGTATTGTTGTAGACTAACTGCTATGTGTCGACACTGCTTCCCAGTGTTGTGTCGACTAATTTCTTCTATGTGTCGACACATCCTTCTCTGTGTCGACACTTGGACTTAGAATTTTTCTGCATACTTTATTAATTCTTCACCTGCACATGTCAACTCAAAACAACATCAAATACACCTTGATGTATATCATTGAGCTAGGTTGGGCTTCTTCAAATTAGGTACACATTTTCCAATGTACCCAACAATCTCCCCCTATTTGGAGAAGTCATAACCCTTATAGCCAATGATATACACCATTTATAAACAGTACTAAATGATGATATATGACAAAAACACAGGGATACTTAATTATAAACAAAATAATAAAAACATCATAGATAAAACAATCTATCACAGATTTAAACAATATTTTGTTTATTACTGGGTAATGTTTGATTACATTCTTTTACATTTAATGATCACATCACAACATTACAAAACATTATGAAGGAACTAAAACACAATCAGGATTGATCAGGCTCTCTAATGATAATCCCTTTGCCAGATTGAATTTTAGCTGTCACAGGAGCTTCTGATTTTTCAGCTATCTTCTTTCCTTTTAGATCAGCTTTATTCTGAGCTTCTTCCTTGAGCCTTTGCCTTTCAAAATAGTGAAAAGGCTTTGGGAAGTACTTGCTTGGCTCCTTAGCATCTGGTGACAGCCTCCCCAGCTTAGCTTTCCTTCTGAATTGTACTCTAGCTTCCTGTCTTGCCTCATACTTCTGCCATTCTATCTCATTGTACCACTTCCCTCTCTCATGAACTTTGTCTTGTACAGCCTTCCATGCAGTGAGTATTATGTTCCTTGAAGTAGGACTCCACTGCTCATAATCTGGCTTAAGTGCAGCCTGCTCTCTAAATCTCTTCTTTGCTAATAGAGCATCTTGCTGTTCTTTCAGGAAGACCTCTGGCATCTCAACTTTCTCAATCACAACATTATTCACCTCCTTTGGAGGACTATACATATCCTGCACTTGCTTATCCAGAATATCAAAATCAGAAGGGGGGTAAATAACTTGGGCAACCTCAGGTTGGTTGCCTTCAAGTAGTCCTGCTTGAATGCCTGATTCAGCCATCATATCATCATCACACAAGGGTGGACATCCCAAGGTGGCTCTTATACTATTTGTCACCCATTTAGAGTGCTCTTGGCCTGCATGAATCAATAACCTCTCCCCCTTTATGACTTCTCTGGTCATATGATCTCTGAGATCTTCCTTTTTAAATCTGATTTGTCCATCCAGATAATTGACACCCTCTTTAAAAAATGGTTTTAACTTTTGAAGCTTTTCAGATATTTCTTTTTGAGAGGTAGTGATTGCAGTCTTAACAGAAGCAATAGCAGCTTGAAAGTTCTTATCAAAATCTTCCATTTCTTTTGTTTTATCTGCAGGCAGGCCTGGAACAATCTTTTTCAATTCCTTTATTATCTCATGATGAGATTCAGTTAAATTATCATTCATTCTTAACTGATTTTCCAAGACATAGCTTTGCTTCAGGACAACATCATCTACCTTTTTAGTAATAGCCTCCTGTTGTTGAGCTAGATAAACCACAGCATGGCCTCCCTTTTGGAAGCAATCTGTCATTTCTGTCTTATGCATGTTGACTTGAAACTGGATGGACTTTATATCCTGAGCTAAGTCAAACTGCATAGACTTGCTATTTTCATCAACATACTTTTCCAGAGCCATTCTTTGTTCATCCAATTTCACCTGTAGATCTACCATAAACTTGTTATGATCAAAGGCAGGAGATACTTGTTGAGGTGTTGTCTGTAAAGCCTGCTTATAATTCTTGCTTCTTCTCTTAAATACAACAAGTTTTCTTTTCTTGGCCATCCTGGATTCTTCAGTTTCAGTATCAGACGAAGTATCTAGGAGAACTCTTTCTTGAGGAGGATGAAGTGTATCTGTCCCAGTGACCTGTTGCTCAGTCTCAACATCCACTGGCTCCCCCTCAACCTGTGGCTCAACTTCAGCTTCCTGATCAATTTCCATACCTATGGACTTCTCAATTTCTGGTCCTCCTCCTACTTTATCAGTAGTAGTATCAGCATCAGGGAATAACTCCTCCAGAGTAAATTCCAGTTGAGCTGTATCTTCTACAGCAATTAAATTTGGAGATAAGTCTAACTGTGCTTCCTCTTGCACTTGTACTGACAACAGCTTCTCATGTACTCGTTCAGTAATTGTAGTATCTAGAGTAGGAGTGGACACTAGCTCCCCCTGAACCTGTGCAGTAATAAGAATATGAGCAATGTCTTTTATAGTAAAATACATTAGCTCCCCCTACACTTGTACCTGAGCAGGAGTAGATACATTTTGAGCAGGAGAGTGAACTGGCTCCCCCTGCATCTGTGCAGGTGTTGACACTTGCTGGACTATAGTTGAGTCAGGCTGTTCTTCAACCTGTGTCCTGAGTGGGTCTTCTTGTTGTTGTTCAGTTTCTTGAGTTTGAGAAGGGGATTTCACAGGGGTGTCTGGCCTGCTCTCTTCAGGCACATCCTTGGACAGCACCCTATCCCACCTAGAGAACAGTCTCATATCCATCCTTCTCATATGATTGATCTTAGTCCCTGGCAGTTGCTGCATCACTTCAGGAATCACTCCAATGAGATATAAGCTCATGATTCTAGCCATGTTGGGCTTCTTGATTCCTTCTTTGATCTTGTCAAAGAGTACTCCTGACCAATCAGTAGGAATTGTAAAAACAATCCTGGTCATAAGGCTGAACATATAGGCAGAAATCCTATCATGTCCACCTGTCTTGCAGAGGATCACTTTCCCAACAATTTCAGATAAGAACTTCCCTTGCTGATTCATACCCTTCCTGTTGAATGCAGCTCCAATCTTCATGCTCGAGTCCAGTCCACACCATTGAAGGGTTTCCCTTGTCTTAGAACTAGGAACTTCCTCTTCATTCTCAACTACTTGTAATTGAAAGATCTTTCTTAAACTTCTTGGAGTAATCTTGACCTTAGTCCCTTGAACAGTGGACTTAATCTTGAGGCCATTTGAGTGGACTGATGCAGAGATAAAGAACTCGTGCACCTCCTTCTTCCAGATTTTAGTCGGTTCTGAGAGTAGAAATTCTAACCCTGACTCGGAGAGGAGGGTGATAACCCCTTGAACATCTGGCGGCGCATCTGCAAAGGCCTGGCGCACCAACTCATACCCTTCATTGACGTTGTCTTCAATCCTTGGCGCCATCGATTCGTCGAGAAAGCTTGAGAGAAGAGAGAAAGATAGACTGTCGACACAGGGTTTTAGTCTCGAAAACCTTGGAAGCGTGTCGACAGAAAGAGTTTTTGACCTATTTATACCTTCTGTTGAAAGAAGTTCAAAAGGCGCCAAAAACAGACTAAATGTGTCGACACAGACGGAATGTGTCGACACAAACTTCTATTGTCTCGACATTACTTCAGCCTACTATGTGTCGACACCAATTTGTGGTTATGTCGACACCTTGAATACATAGTAGATAGACAGAAATTCTGTGTCGACTCTAAGGATAAGTGTCGACACATATTCTGTAAGTGTCGACACCATTATCCTGGTTGAGTCGACATTACATTTCTGATTAAGTCGACAATATAACTCTTAAGTGTCGACACATATTCTCTGTGTCGACACAATATTTCTGACTTGTCGACATTATTTCTCTGAGTCGACACATTATTACTGTATGTGTCGACACATTCTTACTTAGCCAATTTCTGTTGGTTCAACACCACTTGTAAGTGTTACTTCAATATGTCCCTTTTTTTAACACTTAATTATGTTGTTATTACTTTAACTTATTTACATACCACTTCAAATGCATTGTTAATGATTTTGTTAATACATTAATCAATGGTTAACATACCTAATTCAATTTTGAATTTATTGAATTTGGTTTCATCTAAAGGCTTAGTAAATACATCTGCTATTTGATAATCTGTTTTTACAAATTCCAATGAGATGTCTCCTTTTTCTACATGTTCTCTAAGAAAATGGTATTTGATTTCTATATGCTTAGTTCTACTATGAGAAACTGGATTATTAGCAATAGAAATAGCACTCTTAGAATCACATAAAAGGGGTGTTCTACTTACCTGAATACCATAATCCTTAAGCTGATGATGCATCCACAATAACTGTGCACAGCAGCTTCCAGCAGCAACATACTCTGACTCAGCTGTGGAAATTGCCACACTGGTCTGCTTCTTACTACTCCATGATATTAGTCTTCCTCCCAGGAATTGACAAGTACCTGTAGTACTTTTCCTGTCCTCTCTACATCCTGCAAAATCTGCATCTGAATAGCCTGTTAGTAGAAAATCTCTATTCCTAGGGTACCAAAGGCCTAGACTAGGAGTGCCCTTTAGATATCTCAGAATCCTTTTGACTGCAGTATAATGAGATTCTTTAGGGCAGGCTTGGTACCTAGCACAGACACATGTTGCATACATAATGTCTGGTCTACTAGCAGTAAGATATAGTAGAGACCCAACTATTCCTCTATACAATGACTCATCAACAGGTTTACCTGCCTCATCTTTGCATATAGGCATACTTGTTCCCATAGGTGTTCTCATGGTGGAGGATGACTCCATACCATATTTCTTAATTAATTCTTTGGTGAACTTAGACTGGGATATGGACAATCCATCATCAGTCTGTCTTACTTGGAGTCCCAAGAAGAACTTAAGTTCTCCCATACTGCTCATCTCAAACTTCCCTTGCATAAGTTTGGCAAACTTTTTACAAAGGTTGTTTTCAGTAGATCCAAAGATTATGTCATCAACATAGATCTGAACTAAGATGATCTTACCTTTGGATTCCCTAAGGAATAGAGTTTTGTCTATCTTTCCTCTTGAGAATTTATTCTCAATGAGGAAGGTAGACAGGGTTTCATACCAAGCCCTTGGAGCTTGTTTTAACCCATACAAAGCTTTCCTAAGCTTATACACAGAATCAGGTTTAAGAGGATCTACAAAACCTGATGGCTGCTCTACATATACTTCTTCTTTAAGATCACCATTCAGAAATGCTGACTTCACATCCATCTGGTATACTTTGAAGTCTTGGTAGGCTGCATAGGCAAGGAACATTCTGATTGCCTCCAGCCTTGCTACTGGAGCAAAGGTTTGATCAAAGTCAATCCCTTCTTCCTGCCTGTATCCTTTTGCAACTAACCTTGCTTTATTCTTCACTATTATCCCACTTTCATCTAGCTTGTTCCTATAGATCCACTTAGTGCCAATTATGTTGTGGCCTCTTGGTTTAGGAACAAGCTCCCAGACTTTGCACCTTCTGAATTGATTCAGCTCCTCTTGCATAGCATCAATCCAGTGCTGGTCTTGGATAGCTTCTTCAAACTTCTTAGGTTCCATTTGAGACAAGAAACTTGAATGCAAAACTGTGCTTTGATTTCTGCTTCTAGTTTGCACTCCTTGTCTTGGATCACCAATTATCTGATCAGCAGGATGATCTCTTAGATATCTTATAGCTGGAGGAAGATTCCCTTCAGGTTGAGCATCTCCAGCTTCTTCATTCTGCTGAACCTCTTGGTTTTCATCAGCTTCCATTATCTCTTGTACTCCCCCTGGACAGCAGCCTTCATTTTCCAATGCTCCATCTTCCTTTGAAGCTTCAGCAATGGAGAGCTTGTCCATCCTCTTGCTTATACCTGTTGAGTCATTTGATCTACAAGACAACTCACAATTGATTAATCTTGTTTCATCAAATACAACATGCACAGATTCTTCAACAACTTGAGTAGTTAAGTTGAAGACTCTATAGGCCTTACTATTTGTGTTGTACCCAACAAATATCCCATCCTGGGATTTGGCAGCAAACTTAGTCAAATATGACTTGCCATTGTTAAGTATATAGCACTTGCAACCAAAGATCCTAAAATAGGATAGATTTGGTTTTCTGCCTTTCACAATCTCATAGGGAGTCTTTCTGTGGCTTTTGGTGATAGAAGCCCTATTGATGACATGACAAGCAGTGTTAACTGCCTCAGCCCAAAAATATTCTGGGAGAGAGGTGTCACTCAATAGAGTTCTACCAGCTTCAATTAATGTTCTATTCTTTCTTTCAGCAATTCCATTTTGCTGAGGTGTTCTAGGTGAGGAGAACTCTTGGAAAATCCCAAAGTCTTTACACAAGTTTGTTATGCTTTCAGATTGAAACTCAGTACCATGGTCACTTCTGATTTTGACCACTGTACTATTCAGTTCATTCTGAATTTGCTTTACAAAATTAAGTAATACACTTGGGGTTTCAGATTTTTGTCTCAGAAAGAACACCCATGTAAATCTAGAATAGTCATCTACAACCACAAAAGTGTAGACCTTCCTACCTAGACTATGAACTGGCATAGGACCAAAAAGATCCATATGCAAGAGGTATAAGCACCTCACAGAATCCTTGTTTTCAAGGCTTTGAAAGGAGGATTTTGTCTGCTTTCCCTTTTGACAAGCTGAGCATATCCCTTCCTTTATACACTTAATTTGAGGTCCATTCCTCACTAGCTCTTTGCTAAAGAGTTGGCCAATTGTCTTGTAGTTTAGATGAGCCAATCTCTTGTGCCACTTAACACAATGAGAAGCATTGTCATCAGCTACAAGACAGATGGGAGAAGCCTTATTCTCACATTCAAAATTAAGACAATATACATTTCTCTTCCTATACCCAGTCAATATGATCTTTTGATCACTTGACCTCTTGATATGACATCCATCTTTAACAAATGAAATGTCATATCCTAAATCACTTAGCTGGCTTATGCTTATTAGATTATGTTTCAAACCTTTTACATAAGCCACTTGAGTGATAGAAATTAGGTTAGAAGAAATGTTACCAAACCCTTTGATGACTCCTTTTTCAGATCCACCAAAGATCACTTTAGGTCCATCTTTGACAGATGAATACTCCTTCAGCAGCCCCTTTGTTCCAGTCATGTGCCTGGAACAACCACTATCCAAGTACCATATAGGGGCATGGTTACTTGGATTCACCTGCAATACAGAATTACTTTCCCTTAGAACCCAAGTAAGTCTTGGGTCCTTGGTTCAGGTTAGCATTAATAAAGCTATCATAACCTCTTCTAACAGGTAGACTCTTATTCTTTATAACACTTGTGTTATACCAGCAGTCTAATGCAAAATGGCCTCTCTTGCCACAGCACCAACATTCAAACTTATTGTATCTAGATCTAGATACATCCTTGTCAGAAGAATTTCTGTTCATTGCTGGTGCTTTTGCAACTTCACCTACTGATTTCTTAAAACCATTGGGTTTATGACCATAGGTAGGCCTGCTTGCATTTACACCCTTGTTCTTCAGAACATTAGTCTTAATATGACCTTGAATGTCTTCATGATCATATTTGTTAGAAGGCACTTTCACCTTACTAAACTTTATGGGGACTGAAAGGTTTAGTGGCTGAACAGGAGCTTTGCCTTTCCTCTTGAATCTGCCAGCCCTGGAGTTACCTTTAAATCCTAATCCAGCCTTACCCTTTTGAGTGACAAATTCATCTATCAAGGGTAAGACAGATTTTGGCTTAGAGTAACTAGCCACTAAATCCCTTTCAATTCTAAGTCTAGCCTCCAGACTCTTCACTTGATCATTAGTATAATTAATTGTGCCCATCTGAATAATAGTTATATTCTTCAGCTTGGCAATTTCATTTAATTTTTGATCAATAACTTTTTCTAACTCAGTTGTAGCAAACCTTAGTTCAGCAATTTCCTGAGCCTGAGATTTAACCAGGTTCTTGCTTTTCTTAAGGGCCTGCAACAGGTCCCCATACTTGTCTATCAATTGATAGACATCTCCTTCAGATTCAGATGCATCTACATCTGTTGATACAGATGTAGCTGATTCTTCACTTGTACAACAAACAGATGTAATAGAAGGACATAGTACCTTATTATGACCAGACTGATTCTGGCATATGTCCTCTTCTGATCCTGCCATCAGCCCCACACACTGCTGATCCTTTTGTTCATTGATGGAGTCTAGCAACTGCAGAAACTCCTCTTCTTCAGATGCAGCATATAGTCCAATATATGCTTCAGCTTCAGATTCTGACTCTGAAGTTGACTGGTCTGATAGACTCTTATCTTTCTTTGCTACAAAGGATTTCTCCTTCTTGCCTTTCTGATAAGTCTTCTTCTTTTTTGAAGATTCCTTTCTCTTGTCAGGACAATCAGCCACTACATGTCCAGGCCTATTGCAACAATAACAGACAATCTTTGAAGTAGTGGCTTTGCTGGGCTTTGATCTGCTCTTCTCTTTCCTTGATGACCTTTTCTTCTTATAATAGTCATCAACTTGCTGTGATGGGGAAGGCCTAGACTTCCACTGCTTCTTCTTCAAGAACCTCTGGAATTGTCTTGTGAATGCAGCAAAATCTGCATCTGAATCACAGCTTTCAGAACCCTTGTTTGAACTTTCAGAACTATCTTCTGTAACTTCCTTAGGAGGAGATGGTGATATCCTCCTATTCTTTCTAGTGGCTTCTGCATTGAATGCCACAGTCTTTTCTCTATGCTCTCCTCTTGAGTTTCTTTCCTCCTCCTTCCTCACCATAAGTTGCATTTCATAGGATAGCAACTTTCCAAACAGGGTTGGAGGAGATATCTCTGCCAATTTAGCCACTTCTCTTATGGCACAGATCTTTGTATCCCAATCCTTTGATAAGGATCTTAAGAATTTGTCATTCAGTTCATAGGTACTGAAGACTCTTCCATAGGATATTAGCTCATTCACAATTCTATAGAATTTCTTATAGCACTCAGTTATGCTATCAGATTTTCCTTGTCTAAAGCTTTCATACTCCTGATTTAGCATAGACTTCCTGTCCAGCCTTAATTCTTCAGATCCCTCCATGTAGACAATCAATGTGTCCCACATCTCCTTGGAGGTCTTGCAGTGAATCAGATTCTGAAATGTTGAATCATCTATGGCACTAACAATGATGTTCTGTGCCCTTTTGTCCATGGTTGCCAAGATGATTTCATCCTTGGTCATTTCTGAATAAGTCTTTGGTATTTGGATATTTGCATCCACAGCTGAAATCTTCTTTGGGATAAAGGGCCCTTCCTGAACTGTGATATAAATCCTTGGGTCAGATGCCTCCATAAACAATCTGACTCTTTCTTTCCAGATCCCAAAGATTTCCTTCCTGCATATGGGTAATTTCATAGACCCTAGCTCCTTATGATTCTCTCCAGAACCCATCTTCTTGAATCTTGAATCTGCCTTTCTGATCTACCTCAGACTGTTAAGTCCTTTTTGAGGAACCTCCCTCTGATACCACTTGATAGTTTAACTTTCAAGACAGCCTAAACACCTAGAGGGGGGGTGAATAGGTTCTACTTGTTTATAAAAACTTCTAGGCAGAATTCAATTTAATGGCTAACACAATAATCACAGCAATCACAGAAAATAAAACATCACAGATTGCACAATGTTTTATAGTGGTTCCCCAAGGTCTGGGTACATCCACTTTCCCCCTTCACCTATCTAGCAGTATGCTAGATTCGGCCAAACTTCCACTAATCTCAGATCAACAGATCCTACAACTCAGAACCCAACTGGTTCCTACAACTCAGGCACAACAGCCCTACCTCAGCCTTGCCCCAAGGCCTACAACTCAGAGAAGACCCTTCTCCTACACTCAGGCAAACAGCCCTACCACTCAGAGTTCAACACTCCTACACTCAGCCTTTATAACACAGGCTTACAACTCAGATCTGTGTAAACAGATCCTACAGAAATATAGAAAAGATTATTTAACTGTCTTGCCTAAATTGAGAGAGAAAAGGCCAAGACAATTCTTGATCAGCTGATGAAATCAACTGTATCTGAGCTTTCTTCAAAGCTTCTTGAATATGAACTTAGCTGAGTTGATTTCCAAACAGCTTCTTGAGAATCCACTGGTGGTTTCTTTCTTCTTCTTCAAATTCTGGCTTGATCTCTCTCTATCCAGCACTTTGAATGATTCTTCTGAATTCTGATTAGAACTCTTCTTTGATCTATCCTTAGATAGTCTTCTTAGATCTTCCGGAGAAGATCTTCTTAAGTGCCTAGCACTTTCTTGAAATGAATTGGATTGTAATCCTTCTCAACTTTTTGATTCTCAACAATGTTTTCCAAAAGTTACTTTCTCCTTCTGAATCTGTCTATTTATAGACTTTCTTCATGGTAACCGGCTGATCCGGTTTCTAACCGTTTTCTGACAAGTCTGACAGCTTCAGTTAACCGGTGGCAACCCACAGCTGCCAAGTCTTCAAACAAGTCCTGTGCCTTAGTCTTGAACCACAAGTTGTCGAGACAGTCTGTCAGAAAGTGTCGAGACCATCTGTCTATCTGTGTCGACACAATTGACTTTGGTGTCGACACAGTCTTCAGTGATGTCGACTAAGTTGCCTTTGAGTCGACACAGCTTCTTCTGAAAATAACTTGGTCTTGACTCTTCAGTGTGTCGACACAAGTCCTGTGTGTCGACACAGTTGTTGTAGAATCATAACTTAGTAAGTGTCGACTTAGCCTTCAGGTGTCGACACAGTCTTCTTTTAACTCTGCTATAATGTGTCGACTCAATCACAATGTGTCGACACATTCTGCTGGTGTAGACAAACTTGAGGTCGACTATATTCTTCTGTGTCGACACATCCTGCTGGTGTCGACAAACTTGAGGTCGACTATATTCTTCTGTGTCGACACATCCTGCTGGTGTCGACAAACTTGAGGTCGACTATATTCTTCTGTGTCGACACAATTTCCCAGTATTGTTGTAGACTAACTGCTATGTGTCGACACTGCTTCCCAGTGTTGTGTCGACTAATTTCTTCTATGTGTCGACACATCCTTCTCTGTGTCGACACTTGGACTTAGAATTTTTCTGCATACTTTATTAATTCTTCACCTGCACATGTCAACTCAAAACAACATCAAATACACCTTGATGTATATCATTGAGCTAGGTTGGGCTTCTTCAAATTAGGTACATATTTTCCAATGTACCCAACAATTCAGCGGCTCATGACCATCGGATTTGGTGAACTTTACCCTCAGCGGATCTCGTGGCAGCAGCTTTGACGGTCAAGGTCTTCTCAAAAATCTTGGGCATCGGCTTGGGGCGGAGAGGACGCGAAAGACATTGATGAAATGTAGGTTTCCTTCGTCGGAGTCGAGCGTGAAAGAGAGGACGCAAAATCATTCTCGAATCTGGGGGAGTAGTTCGCAACTTTTCATCACTACTGCTAGGGCAGTTCTTCAAGCACAGAACGGGAAGTAAAGGCGGAAAGGGATTTTGAAATTTTTGGGCGGCCAACCTCTAGCGGCTTTTTGGCACTTTGCACCCCCCAAATACCGGATTTTGGCACTTTGCACCCCCAAAGTTCAAAATTGGCAGATTGCACCCCTAAATTCATAGATTCTGGCACTTTGCACCCCATGGCCGATTTTTGAGGGGTATTTAGGTCCGGCTCCTCTCCAAAAAGCCATTTTGGCGCTTTGCACCCCAGACTTCTTTTTTTATGCACACCGTAATTCTTTTTTTTTTAAAATTTGCTATTTTATGCATACATAGATAAGAAAAAACCATATCTGGTCTAATATCTCTTAGTTGATTAATTATCTCAAAATAATAAGCTCTGCTATGTTTACGATTCATTCCTTTCAAAACTTTATCTGAACCAGATTGTACAGGTAAATGTAAAAACGACATTAATTTTGCTTCAGTTCCATGTAATAGAATTAAATCTTTTGTCATATCAATAGGGTGAGAAGTAACATATCTAATACGCTCAAGATTAGATATTTTTGCTATATGTTTTATTAAATCAGCTAAGCTACAAACTTCACCTTTCGAGATTTTTCCAAGATAAGCATTAACAGAAGCTTTATGCCTGGTAAAACATAGTAACATACCTGTAGCAATAGCTATAGCAAGAGTAGAAGAACCACCATAACTAATAAAGCCTCGTTAACATCATATGTACTCATAGATATCGTAATTTGAAAGTCTAAATTAAAATACATCCATATTTCAAAAAACACAATAAAGAGTTCCAAATAAACATACATGAGTTCCAAATAGTAAAAATACATTAGTTTCCAATAGTAAGATACATGAGTTTTCAAAAGTAAAGATACATGATTTCCAAATCATAAAGATACACGACATGAAAATCATAATGTTGTGCAACATAAAGATCACGAGAAGCTCCACAAGAGTAAGTTCACGATCACATATTCTTCCTTACCTACACATAAACACGTTGTAATTAAAAAACAATGCATAATAAAAATGACAAAAGAAATTTAAGATGACTAAATGCTTACCGGTAGTTTTTTTTGTAGTAGATGTTGTAGCGTTGGTGTTGCAGATTCCAATATCTGTTGTATGGAATGACATATATTGCCATTAAATTTGAATACCTTATCTCTTTGCATGTGAAGCCTCTTCATTTTAGTACTTGGCCTAAATGTGACATGTTGTTAAATAATTTAGGCCAAGTACTATATTGCCCAATGTTTTTCATGTCGTTCTTTAACCCATTCGTAGGCTTTTTTAATCACACGCTTTCAACTTCTCTATTTCAAGATTGAAATCCACAATCCTAATAGCGGATGCAGCCTTTCATAACATATCTTTTAGGTGCAGACCTCTATGTTTTTGTTTGAAGTTATTATACATATGTTGCTCCGCATTGGGTAGTAGCTCCTCGATAGCTTTCATTAGCCCTTTTTGTTTATCTGATATTATCGACCATGTGTGTGTGTTTTCAATGCACAAGTCTTCTATTAGAAGACTAACGAACCATTTCCATGTCTTAGTATTTTCCTTTAAAACAACTGCGTAAGCAATTGGGTACAGGTTATTATTCCTATTAACTCCAACAGCGCATAACAAGACTCCACTAGTTGATGTCTTCAAATGAGTCTCATCCAAACCAATAATAGAACGACATCCGGCCATGAAACCTTTCTTCAACGCACCCAACATATATAAAGTCTTCTAAAAAAAACATGTTTGAGAGACTACATCATGCTTGCATTTCACCTTGATTGTGGTATCCAGATTAGTCCTATAAATTTCTTCAAAGTAATCCCAAAGCTTTGCATACTGCTCATATTCCGTGCCACTAATTAATTTGGAAGCATGTTTTTTAACTCTATACATTTTCCATATACTGAGAGACGTTTTGTTATCCTTCTACATGATTTCCTGCATTAAACTAGCGGGCCACTCCGGATTGCTTCTAATATTGTGTTCATATTTATGGGCAAGAAACTTAGAGTTACAATGTTGGGAACTTGCAACTCTACAACATGTGTGCTCCCCTTGAATTGTTTTAATTTGAAAGGTTTTTTCATTCTTTGACATGAAAGAAGAATACATAATCCAACCACAATCACACCTTATTTTGATTTTGTCACTGCAATTTTTAACAAATTTGAGTGGTTTCCCTTGCTTGGTAGAGTAAAACCTCACAGCATCCCTAAAGTCAGAAGCACTATTAAAACACAAGCCGACCTCAAACTCAAAGTCAGAATCGTTCGCGTCTCCTTGATATACTTGGACCTCACGACATTTCCCTTTTTGTATCTTGGATGATGATTGACTACCATGCTCCCTTAAATATATTCTCACATTCGTACTCAAAGGTTGATTTGATTCGACTCTTTCACCAATCAATTCGATTTCTTCATCTATATTATCATCGAAATTCAAATATTCTACCTCAAATTCACTATCATTCAAATCATCATCAGAAAATGATGAATTTTGATCATCAAATTCCTCATCCATGCTCTGCGAGTCATCACTACTACCAAGAAGACCCCCCATCCCTTCAGAATAAATGTCGTCAACCAACATATTTCCCCACTCCACATCTTTGGGATGAGTCATTTACTTAATCAAAGTCAAATTACACCTAAAAACAAAATTATAGTTGACGCACACCCTAACAAATCTGAAATCTGAAAAAAAAACATGTGAATATAAACAATAGCAGAGATTGGAGCTGTGAACTGGACTAATTAATGTTGATCTGGAGACTACCTGAACATAGAAGAAAAATATAGAGTAAGATCTTGACATAAAATTTTTGACTCAACATAGAACATAATATAGAGTAAGATCTGGACATAAAATTTTGACTAATTAATGTTGATCTGGACTAATTAATGTTAATCAAAGTCATATTTTATCTGGAGATTACCTGAACTGGCGTGAATAACTCTTAAAACTAGCACCAGAGATCGCACCAGAGGGGGCTTCTTCGTCGACCGCACCAGAGATGGCTTCCAGGCGGGGCTTCAGCGTGAAGGTCGACGGCAGAGAGTTGCTTCTTCGTCTTCGTCTACAGGGGGGCTTCTTCATCGACCGCACCAAAGATCGCTTCCAGGCGGTGCTTCGGCGTGAAGTCGACGACAGAGAGTTGCTTCTTCGTCGTCGTTGACAGAGGGGGGCTTCTTCGTCGACCGCATCAGAGATCGCTTCCAAGCGGTGCTTCGGCGTGAAGGTCGACGATAGAGGGGGCTTCATGTTTGTCGTCGACAACCCTTGGCTTCTGCGTCGAGGGCTGAGAGGAGAGTAAAGGAGCGGAGAGTGAAGTCGGGAGAAATAAAAACCCTAAATCCTAATTATAATAACGTCAAAGTACATAAATACCCTCCATGGGGTGCAAAGTGCCAGAATTTATGAATTCGGGGGTGCAATCTGTCAATTTTGAACTTTGAAGGTGCAAAGTGCCAAAATACGATATTTGAGGGGTGCAAGTGCCAAAAAGCAACTCTAGCTCGATGGCGTATTGACGTTTATTGGCGCGCGTGCTTAAGAGTCTGTTTGGGACAGCGGCTGCAGATCAGAAAGCTGCTCTCTGATCTGCAGCAGCTGTTTTTGCTGTTTGTTTTAGGTGGGAATTGAAAATCTCGTTTTGAAAAACAGCATATGGAGTGCTTTTTTGAGCGCTTCGTAATTCTCGCGTCCGCGTCTCCGCTTCCGCAAAAATTCGCGTG